>JAPYZT010003992.1:0-11217 GCA_030522965.1 Tryphoninae sp. A BG-2022a | reverse complement strand
TGAAACTTTCCACGCGGTGTCCAGAGTGTAAGCGAAGCTCGGTCTTATTTGCCTTTTGCATTATGCAGAAGAATGTACCAAAGTGGTGGGTTGACACTCATGTGCAAAGTGTGACTATGTATGCGGTGTACAAAACTGGGTAGTAACCCCTCGAACCCCTATTGTATGGTAGAACGCCCCTCCCCCCCTCCCCGCGAGTATATTCCATTTCAATGGACTCGTCACAGGCTGCCAACAGTAAATTTACCTCGTTCACTTCTCTCTCTCACTCTCGTCTCTCATTGTCATTGAGTTTAAACAACGGGGTAAATCATCGGCAGCGTGTAAACGATAGGGTCCGAGAGAGGGAGAGAGAGGGAGAGAGAATGTTCATAATTCATTCAGAAAATCAACAAACGTCTCTCCAACCCGGGCCAGTTGCGTAGAATCGGCGAGAGATCCTTTGACGAAAGTTCGTTCGAACGAAAAATAAAAAAAACGTTTCGTAAAAATTGATCGATACGGATAAGAGAAATTTTGTTTCAAATGGGAACAGGGTTGAGACGAGTTTTTGGCTCGACGGTGTACTTCACCCTTCGTCGCAGCACGTCATCATGGTTATTTCAAACCAAAATGAAATTGAAACGCAATTTGGCGTCCCCTACAATTTTCTGTTCGGTTTAGAGGAGAACGAGAGAGAGAGAGAGAGAGAGAGGGAGGGGGTGAAACGAGACCAACCATCCGTCTGACTATTTCCCTCGCAAACCATCACGCGATTACACTAATTCGGATATCATTTATTTTTCGTTCACCCTTGCCACAGAGTGAGACAAAGTATAGACAGATCTCTTGGCTAACTTTGAAGTGCGTCGGGGTTTTTGATGTTGCCACCAACTGTTCTCCCTCTCGTTTCTTTTTTACGTTATATGCAAAATAGTGAATCACGTATCAAAGGTTAGAAGAATAAGTGTATCATCTCCATCGAGCAATTGAATTTTATTTAAAAATTTTTTTTATAATTCAAATAGTTATTTAAACTATGAATAAACTGCAAATAAGTTAAGGCAAATACTTCTGGAAATAATTCAAATTGTGAAAAAGTTCAATTTATTCAATTTACAGTGATTAAAAGAGAAATTGAAAATTGTATACGATGTAAAATAATTGAAAGTTTCGTTGGATAAATTTGCGATATTATCGAAATAATTGAGACGAGATGCGTCAGATGAGTCGAAGGTCCCACGCCCCTTGGAATTATTATGCCGAGCTCTCGTGCGAGCCAGTGACAAGTTTGCTCGTTCAGGGTTGCTGCGGTAGAAAATGACAATAATCCCTCGTGCGTGTGTCCTTTTTCTCGAAGTGTGCGAGATCTCGTCCTGGATGAGCCCTTGTTGTTCCAAGAGAAGACACGAACCGGCACTCGGCCGGGTCACGTGACCGTATCATGCTTTATTGGAAAATGTGCAAATACCCTTTTGGTAACTTCGTGCGTGTCCCCTTCCCCTCGCGCGTGCGATATATTTATACGCACAACACCGAGTGAATGCGCGATCCACTCGATTTATCGACATTGCGCACGCCCTCGTTGACTCTGGCGAGAGAAACAAAGATCGAAAAACAAAAAAGAAAAGAAAAAGAAGCACGTCGTGGACCAAATCGCGGTAAGCGTCACGACGAAACAAGGGATGAAAGGGTCTTCTCTCGTGTGCATTAAGCGGGGTAAATTCACGGGAGATTCAATTTCCTCGAAGTTGGAGAAGTAATCTCGTTTTGTGGGAAACCGGACGGGTACTGAGATCGCGCGATCCGTTTTCCTGTATTTCCGGTACTGGACTTTCGACTTTCTCGACGGCGGGGGGTTGAAAACGCGGAAGTCGAGGGTAACTCGCCCAACATACGGGCTGATATTTGGGGTAAACCATACCTCCATATTCGTATTATTGACAAAAAAAAAGAACCGAGACTGAAAAATCGTTTGCTCGACTTTTTTTTAAAGAAACGAGGCTCAAAAAATTCGACTCACTTCTGAAATAATTGGGGTAAATTATTAAAAACTAAATATTTTATATTCGTTTCCTCATTCAACGTTCATTAACACAAACGTTGCAATCCCCGTGATAAAAATTGTGACGAAGCTCGTTATTTTTCGTCTCTTTTACGCGAAACCGGAAGCAAAATCAGTAGAAAATCACTTCACTTTGTGAAACAACGAGGCGCAAGAAGGAAAAAAGAAATGATAAATCGGGTATAACAGTTTATAGACTCTCGGCGAGTGAGTCGAAAGCGTGAGCGGACGGCTCTAACCGAATAACCGGTGAAGAGAGAGAGGGGAGGGGGAGGAGAAGCCCGGTGCGAGAAGCTAGTTCCCGGATATTTTTCTTCGTTCCGGTAACGAAGTTACTCCGTCGAGTCTCGGGCTCCGGCTCTTGGGGGCAGCGAAAGCTTTACTATCCACCTCCCCGAGTTTCGATCTCAAAGCGAGGCAAACGGGAAATAAACGCGGTAGGTTGGGATACTTCGTTATGCAACGATTTAACGCTAGTTTGGACAATAAGGGGAGGAGGAGGGTGGCGCACTTAAAAAACACACACACAAAAAAACGAAATTAAATCCACGCGCGAAATGAAAATTTCATTCGGCAACGACGTTTCCGTTGATTTCTCGTTTTACAAACGGACAAACGAATTAATTTTTGATGAATTTACGAATTAAATGAAGGATATTCGTGACCAAATTAAAGATTGTAAAAATTTTGATAAAAAAAAGGAAAAAATTGAACGATTTCGTTTGTTGGCCACTTACCTGCCAGGCGTTGGAGTCGAGCGCGAGGTAGGACATGTTGTTATTGGTGTCGCCGAAGCTCCTGGTGCCGATGAGGTCGTTCGTTAGGCCCTCCGTGATTGACACCACACACCTTGTCCGATTCACAATATTTTGATTTTTTATTTAACGCGTGAAAACAAAAACAAAATGGACAAACAACGAGAGATTTACGCACAATACGAAAAACGAAATTAAACGCGACGATTCGAAAGATTGACACTCCCGTACACGATTAGAAATGTAGGCCAAGAGCGCGACATCCTTTACGCGCGAATCTCCGAATTTTCATCCACAAGAACCTGAAAAAAAAAAAAGCAAAAAAGAACATCCGTTCGTCAAGAATTTCAACATTCGATTCTTTTTATTTCTATCGTTATTCGATTTTATTTTGACGACGCGACTCGCCAAATTTGTTTGTTTGCGGGAGGAAAGAGAATTGTTTTTTATCGACTGTTTGCGACTGATTAATGCCGAAAAGTTGATGAAATTTCGTTTCGGAGGAGAGGAAAAAAAACTTGGGAGGAAGCGGCTGAGGGAAGGGGCAAAAAATAGAAATAAAAAAAAGAGGTTCGAGGTGGTTGAGCAGGTGGCGGCGCGACTCGGCGCGATCCCCAGGGCTCCACGTCAGCGCGAGAGCCCCAAAAACTTCGTTAAGCAAAGTTAAATACGAGTCCCGAGGGCCGAGCGTGGGAGGACAGAGAAGGCAGGAGGAGGCCGAGGGATGAAAACGCGAGCGACAACCGCCGGTCTTTTAATTGCAAAAAAAAACTTTCTCGACTGACGGTCTCTGTGCGCCACGGTGGCAAAAAAGAGAGACACAGAGAGAAAGGAGAGAAAGAAAGAATGAAAGATAGGGACGAAGAAAAAATGAAATCGCGAAGAGTTGTTATCCGTTCGTATCTTATTCGACGAAAGCAAATCTTGAAGATACAGAAACTCTTGGCAAAGTTTGACGTCCCCAGAGATTTTTTCGATTTTCGATAAAAAAAAAAGACACGAGAATAAATTTTTTCGAACGAATATTAATAATTCTCGATGAGCGAGATAACTATTATCATTTTTTATTAACATTAACTTTTTATCCAACGAGATAATTGATTCGATTAATATAATTTCATTTAAAAAAAAACTGAAATTTTTCTTCGCCCATTATTCATCGCAAAATTCGTCGTTCCTTCGGTATTGACGAGGAAACTATAGACGATTATTCAGAAATGATCATTTTTTTAAGAAAATTAATTAACAATTCGACAATATCTAAAAATTAGTGAGTTCATAGAAAGGGGAGGGGGGGAAATTTTTTATGGCGGGTGAAAATTCGAAAACTCACCGTTTTCTCGCACACCGACAATCGTAGCCAGACCCGTCGATCAATGCCACCGATCACGTCAACGAAATGCTCCAGGGCAATCCGTGAAACAGCCCCCACTTATTATTCTCATCCCCTTCGACACGCGTGTCAAATTTTATTTCCCCGAAGCGAAGAAACGAAGAAATTGTTCCGAACGTCTGTGCGAGTAGAAATAAATATTTTCGCCACCCAAAAACAACCGATAAAAGCAAAGAATCACGAAAATAAATCGTCCGTTCGTTCTCGATCTTTTTGCTCGGTGCGTTGTTTTTTTTTTTTAATTTTCTTAACGTAACGATGTAAAATACGACGATTAATGCGATTTCGAAATAACGGAAGATTAAAAAAGAAAAAGGAAAAGTTACGCGCGAGCGTTGTGCGGTACGTTGCGCGACATCGACTCTCAAATTGAGTTACGTGCTTCGCAATGCTCTTGCCTATCAGCCCCCCACTCCTTGTGCGAAAATTCTATTTTTTTCTCTCTCTCTCTCTCTCTCTCTCTCTCTCTCTCTCTCTCTCTCTCTCTCTCTCTTCCTCGTCGAATCTCCACAAAAAAATCGTCCTCGGTTCTCTCTCTCTCTCTCTCTCTCTCTCTTGCTGTCTCTGTCTCTCCCTCTCGCTCTCGGCCACGCTCGCACCTACGTAGTTAACAAGCTGGGACGAAAATTTTCACGCAAAAGTCCGTCTGGAGCATGTTTCGTCGTTATCAGTACGTCGTTCCGCATGAATGAACGCGCCGAACAACAACAAAACTATCGAGGCAAGGGAAGGCGCGCGCGCGCGCGCTCACGACTCTCGCGCTTGAACGATACTGACACGATTGTACGATCGTTCTCGCTTTCTCTCTTTCTCTCTCTCTTTCCTCTCATTCGTATAACATATATATATATACACATATATATATATATATATATATATATATATGTGTGAGATACGTACATACGTCGAACATTAACTATACATACGAAAAAAATACATATAGCTATAACGATACACTCTTATCGTCCTTTGCGCAAACTCGCGTGTCCTCTTTCTCTATCTCTCCCCCTTTAGCTCTCACTCCGGGAAATTCGAATACGAACAAATTTCAGGTCGTTTTTTTTTCATGAACTAAAGAAAGAAAAAACAGGTTAACAAAATATTGTTTTCAAAAATTGCACAAACGTGAAGATAAAAATGGACGTGGACGTTGATTATAGGGTGATATTCGCGACGTTTCGCAACGAGATTTGATAACGTGTGTGTCGTTATATGGGCTGAGTGGTGTATCGCCAAGAGGACCGCACGTGGCGCGTCGCGACGTCGCACTGCGCTCGAGGCGAGAAGTACCGTGGCGCCCCCGCGCTGCCCGGGGGTTGGTGCTGGGGGTGTACCGCCTCCAGTCGACCAGCATCCACGAGATCTTCGTCCTTCTCTCTCTATCTCTCTTCGTTCTCCCTCGTTTTCACATCTCCCACCTCCACCCTCCTATATACACATACACACACCCTCTTATACATATATACATATAGATCGTTGGTCTCGCTCGCACCCTCCGCGAGTCGCTGTATCCACGAGCCTCGTACAAGAACCACGAAGCGATATATACGTATCTACAGCACGAGATACATCCCTACGTGTTCGCAGCCTCCTCGTAGAGTCGGCGCACTCGCAGGCTCGCTATCTTCTGTCTTCGTCCGAAACGTCCCCCCCCCCAACCGCCCCTTCTCCCTGCGCCTCCCATCAAATTCTCTCATACCCCCCTCCCCTTCTCCTCTTGTCCGGACCTCCTGCCACCCCCCACTCTTCCTCTCTCTCTGTCTCCTACCCGTGCTCGTTCGTCGGCACATACGCCGATTACGCGCCACCACCGCGCGCCTCCGCGTTTATACCACACCCCCGCCGCCCTCGCATCGCGAAACCATTTCCCTTCTCTCTGTCTCACCGAAACGCGAACGCGCGCGCTTCTCGTGCTACGAAGAGCGAGAGAGAGGGACCGAGCTATAGATATATGAAGGAACGCGGAGAAACGACGACGACGTCCCCACCCACGTGAACTCCACTACCCTCTCGTTATACGTGTGTTAAATGTGTATATATGTATATATGTGTTGTAGAGATAGATACGTATAGGTAGGTATGTACGAAGCTTCGGTGGGCAGAGTCTGCGCACCAACGATCGATTCCCCTCTCTACCGAAGGTAGAGAGAGAGAGAGAGAGGTAACTCCCCCTACTCGACGAGACGAAGACGACGAAGTGGATTGAAGATAGAGGCTACCCCCCTTACTACAACGGCCCCTCTTCGTCTTATTGTTTTTCTTCCCGATTCCTTCTTCACCTTCGTCTTTCTTCACTTTTCTCTCGGTACTTCTTCTTCTTCTTCTTCTTCTTTGGATTCTTCCTCTTCTTCTGCTTCTTGTGGATGGCTACCTACTTCGTTTTTTTCTTCTTCTTCTTCCTCTTGGTCTTGTTCTTCTTGTTCTGGCTCGTTTTTTGTTTCAAGTTCGCCACTTCCAGGCTCTCGCGAAGCTAGCCATCTCCCGCCTCTCGTTCCCGGACACAGATGAAAGTCCGTCAGAGACTTCCATTTTCTCACCTCACCGTGTCGCTTGATAAGATATTTTTCACGAAGCTTTTCTGTCTTCGAGCTTGTGTCTCGCGCGAATTATTTCTCGTTCATGTACGAGGGATCGTTCGGTCGGAAAATAAATATCATTTGTTTATAACAAGATTGATACAATTTTTATTTTCTTTTTCTTGTTCTTCGATAGGAAGCACATAGATAAATAAATGAAAATGGACAAATTCGGATTGGGAAGAAAGATTGAAAATGTAAGGAGAATAACTGTGCCAGAGTTCATATCCGCTTTGGAACTATGCCTCGTTCCAGCTACGTACGACGAGTACCAAGATCGTAGAGTGAACTATAATCGATAGTAAGGATCGTTCCCTAGAGCAGATGGCTCGAAATCATAAACCATCGTGAGGAGAGGTCTGGGAAGAGGAGCAGGCACGAAGCGGATCGCGACGAGCGTTAAAGCGTTTTCTACTTGTTTTATTTTACTTTTATTTTTATTTTTATTCGTTATTTATTTGTTATTTTTATCATTTGAAAACAAAAATAATAATATCTGCACCTCTCCCTTGCGCGATGGCGGATGCGCTGTTCTACGAGCCCTCGCGCTACGTTGCACGAGAGAGCGAGGTCAGACCGTCCATCTTCTTGCTGATGGTGTACACGCTCTCGGGAAAGCCGACAAATAGTCGAAGGCTCTCTCTCTCTCTCTCTCTCTAGCCCTCGGTACATGCACACAGCATGCACCACGCCTATGTTGAATCGTGACTCGATCGACAGCAAAGCAAAAAAAGAGAGAGAGAGAGAGAGAGAGAGAGAGAGAGAGAAAGACGAAGAGAGAAAAACCATCGCCCAGTCCGCATTATACGTGGCTCGTGCACGAAGTGACCGCGGTAACTGCCTACAGTCAACTTTTCAACCAAACAACATCCCAATGATAAACAAAAAAGAAAAAATAAAATTAACTAATTTAAAGAAAAATTTTATTTCCGGAAAAATGAAAAAATAATTATCGATATAATTTCCAAGAATATTTTTGGTTGTTTAATAGCGAGGAATGCGTGTACGGTAAATACCTCAGTCTGAAAGAAAAGCCATAATCATTACCAAGAATCTTTCGAAGAAAAGCGAAAGAGTCAAGTACCACCCACGTGAAATTATCTGAAAATAATCAACGCGATTGCTCGAGGGGGCCTATTTGAATGTTAATTCCTCTCAAGCCACACACTCAAACACACAAATATATAGCTACAGACGCAAATACTGGTATAAACATTGTAAGAGTTTACCTATAGAATAATTAATGGCGTATTTACCGATAGCTATACGCGAGAAGTGATAAATCTCGAGATAGTACGAACCAGTTAAAATGACATTCGCCCTAAAGCGATGGTCTACTGGCGTGTTTGATTAGATCGAGCGTAAAGTCGCGGAGAGGCTGCTTGTATAATAAACCAAAAAAAAAGCAATGAAAAAGGAAAATGGGAAATAAAATAAAAAGTCGAGACAGAAATAAAACGAGAGAAAACGAGGAAAAAATGATGAACAAAAGTAGGAATGAGAGAAACGATGAAAAGCGAGGCGACGCGTGTAATGGCATGTGACTAGTCGCCGGCTTTATTATAATCATTCCAGCATGTTACGCACTAGCGCGCATCGTCCGTAATATGGGTATATATATATATATATATATGAATGTGTCGAGTACGCGCGTTGAGTCCAAACGAGCTTTCACCCGGTGTGCTTCTAGTGCGATAAATTATTAGGTGCTTTATGAGATATAATATTCACCGTGGAGATACCGATTTGCCGCATCGTCGATGTCGATGAAGCCTCGCGATAACCGGAAGTTGTTTCGACGATAAAGCGCGCGAGTCTCGCGTTCACGGTGGAGACCTTTAATGACGATATTTGAAAATTAATGACAATGTTCCGAACGGCGGAAGCACCTAAGTCATCCTCACCGAGGCTATTTTCTCCTGTGGAATTTTGATCGAACGTACGATAAGTAACGAAAATATATATTGTTGAAAATTGTGGGAAATATGAACCACCCCTCAACAAAAATATTAAAAAACCCAAACTTTCATTACAAAAAAACTAATAATTTCATAATTTCTATTCCTTCAAATTATAACTTTGACAAAAATCGATACACAAAACTACTATTTAATTCCAATTAAAAAATAATGAAAAGATAAAAACGAGAAAATAATTCCAAAACAAAGATCAATGGTCCATATCACCCGAATTTACGTTGCATGAAACACATGGAAAATCTGTTGATATTCGAAGAAGAGGGAAATGTCAGAACGTTCCGCAACGATCGGTATCGTCATCGTCGTTCATCCTCTTTCCTCCTCGAGCCCGCTATCACGCTTCATTCTACCACCTCCCTCCGACTCCATACCGTTCGCCCTCGTTGAACACGACGTCCAATAACTCCGTAACTCGGTCGTGTGATGCAATTTACCTACCACATCATTACCCCCAAAGTTGAGTCGATGTAAGTTGGAAATTACTAGTTAAATTGCCATACACCTATGCCAGAGCCCGTTCCGGTGGGAGATTCAACAACCCCCTTGCGAGGTGGAGAACGCGCGGACGCGAGATAGCCCAGAGACCGTCGAACTAACCATGCATACGCGTACACACACGTAATCACATATACATCCTCTAGACTTGGTTACGTACAGGCAAGGGCAAGAGCTAAGGCTCGCGTGTAATCTGCGCAGGTGTTTATCTATTGATGGAAGGGACGAGGGATGACTATGACGTTGGAAGCTAACGTTCTCCTATATACACCTTGGTAGGAGGTTTATAACGTCAAGCGGGGGGTTGCACGAATATACAACGTATATAACGACGTCAACAGATTTCTCTCGTTCTACACTTCGCCAACTATATCCATCGGCAAATAAACGTGCATATCCTTTGCTCGTAATTCAGTCGAGAATGTTCGTCGATAAACGATGTACCTTGATTCATTCTCGAGCTTATCGGTAATATTAATTTTAGAGGCATTAATTTCCTGAGTGTTTATGAATTCTTGTTATTTATAATGTTAAATTTCATCGAAGGCTTCTTTAATTTTCAACCCCTTATTCTTCGAGGGTTGGAAAACAAAATGGACGATTTTATGTCAAGAGCGAGTGTTTTTTTTTGTTTTCGTTCTCCAGAGACAGATCCTCCATTTTTATTTGTCAACGCCAAGTGGGCTGAAAATTTGTAGGGCAAACTTTGTGATAAATACCATTTTTCGAGACTGGTCGGTTACACTTTTATTTTCTTATTTTGTGTGCAGGGACAGGAGAGGTAAGTGAGCCTGTGATTCGGTAGGGACGAAGGGTCGATACTGATCCCCTATTGATCCGAAGGACCGTCTCCTGGACGTTCGTGCGTGCTACGAGAATTTCCCAAAAAAAAAAATCCTTTCATAAAAAACCCGAAAAATAAAAACGTTCAGGACCCCTCGGGGCGGTCAGGTGCCACACGCTGCTCTCGCTGTGCATACCTCTCTCACTCTCACTCACCCTTGCGCGCGCGAGATCTCTCATTCCTACGCCATGAAATTCGTATTATACATCCACGATTTCTCCGAAAACGTTCTTTACACGCAACGACGAGATACGCGAATATAAAAAAAAACGTCTATAGAATATCACAGATTTTTTTTTTCCTTTTTTTGTTCATCATCACTCCCCCACGGGACGATGAGGGATCGAAGAAAAAAAAAACGTTGTTGACTTAAGCGCGTGGCGAATTGGCCTCTCAAAACATCGGCCTCCTACTCGCGTTTCGATTTATATATTTCACTCACTCGCTCACCCTCTTTCTCTCTCTAGACGCGAAGAGAATACATAAAAGCGGTTCGCGACGATCGCATTACGCCCACAACAAAACACGATAAAAATCTTCGTACACACATGCGATTTTTTTTTTCATTGATCTTTTACAGAATTACGACAACAACAAAACGTTGAAAAAAAGGTTTTTCAACGTTGGTGAGATACTCGAGGTTCTTTTATTTATCGACCGCAGGATCGATTTAACGCAATGGAAAAGCCCAGGCTTCTGGATCGATTGATCGAAATTCTCATCGAAAGGGGACCGAGCCTTTTTATTCTCATTTTATTCAACCCTCACTTCTTTTTTCAGGATGAAAAAGAGTAGCGAGTCTGTTAACTTTTTATAAACTCGTGGTTTTTTCGTCCTTTTTTTCGTTTCTTTTCAGACATTAGCGAAAAACAATTTTCTTCAATTCGTAAGAACAAAAAAAAGTAAGAAATAAACGAAGACAATTTTTCTCCCTGGATAAAGCGAGAGAGAGAGAGAGAGAGAGAGAGAGAGAGAGAGAGAGTAAAGTGAGTTTGAGAGAGGTGAGGAGCTCGAGCATCGAGTCGCGATAATAAAATGCAAATTGACGGGGGCGCGCGCTCGAAAGAGAGAGAGAGCGAGCCATTGCCACTCGACCGGGGCACATGCGCCGCGAAACGTCTGGACCTATCC
>JAPYZT010003991.1:0-21459 GCA_030522965.1 Tryphoninae sp. A BG-2022a | reverse complement strand
TATAATATATAATATATAATATATAATATATAATATATAATATATAATATATAATATATAATATATAATATATAATATATAATATATAATATGATAACATGATAATATAATAATATGATAATATGATATAATAACATGATAGTATAATAATATATAATATAATATAATAATATATAATGTATTAATATATAATATATCGTATATTAATATATTATATATTATATATTAATATATAATACATAATATATCAACGTATAATATATTAATATATGATATATAATATATTGTATATATGTTATATATATAACATTGACTAGACTAGCCGGCACGCGGTTCTTTTTTTTTTTTGTTTTTTTTATAACATTCGCTTTTTGATGGCCATTACGAAAGTAACCGTGCATACTGGACGACGTGGAAGCTCCTATCTTTTTCACTCTCTCTATCTATCCCACGTTTTACCAGCTCCTATGTGTCTCTGTCACCTCGCACGTCGTTACAAACGTCGTGAAACGACGACGACCGACCGACGACGTCCTATGCAGTTTGCTCGAGAAAGAATATACAGCTTTCCACCCTTTGCTATGGGTGGCGCCGTGTACTATATATATATATATATATATGTGTGTATGTGCGTATGGTGTGTATGTATTATTATGAGGGACGTCGGAAACGTCAGAGCGAATAGACGACGGGGTGGGAGAAAAGGGCTGGTTGAGGGACGGAGGAGGGGATGACGTGTAACGAGCTGAAAATCGTTGGACAATATTTGTCGAGGAGGGAAAGCTTCCTGTCCGAAAAAAAAAAATTAAATGTATATGGAATTAATTAAGGCGGGGAAAAATTAATGCTCGGTTTAAAAGGGTTTCGGGCGTCGAGTAGGGATGTCACAGAATTTCTTTTTTCTTTTTTCACATTCCAGGAAAAATTATGCAAAGATTGAGAAATTTTTAATCCCTTTTCCTTTTTTTTTCGTTTGTGAATTTGCAGTTACGCGGCCTGCTGCGACTTTCTTCAGAACAACAGTCTCCTGAGTATTATTAGAGCGCACGAGGCGCAGGACGCCGGTTATCGGATGTACCGGAAATCCCAGACGACGGGCTTCCCATCGCTCATTACAATCTTCAGCGCCCCCAACTACCTCGATGTATACAACAACAAGGTCGATAAAAAAAAACGAAATTCCACATTTTTCAAATTATCGTTAAATGTTTATAAAATTCAAAATTTTTCTTGAACAATAAACAATTTTTGTGGTAACGCGTTGTGTTATATTTTTGGAAAAATTGTAATAAACAATTTTTTTACAGCATGATGCGAGACAAATTTCTTTTTTGTGTCTTGGGCTTGATACTAATTTGTTTTTTTTTGTCCAATCGCGATAGGCGGCCGTGCTCAAGTACGAAAACAACGTGATGAACATCAGACAATTCAATTGCTCGCCACATCCTTACTGGTTGCCCAATTTCATGGATGTGTTCACGTGGTCTCTCCCATTCGTTGGTGAGAAGGGTGAGTAATTTTTGTTGTGACGATTTTTGTCGTTGATCGAATATTTTTTATAATTGTTATCAAAATTAGAAATAATTTTACAACGATAATAACAATTTTTAAATTTATTATTTGTGTAACTGTAACAGTTCGAACATCGTTAAATTTTAGGTTTGACTAGGAAATTTTAATATTTATCAACGCGAGTTGGTAAATGTGAGAATTTTTTAAACAAAGGATAATTACTTTAAACAAAGGCTTTTACTATTCAGAGTTGATAAAGCGTTAAATTTTAGGTTTAGTTAGTTAGATTTTACTGGAAAATCTTAGGATTGATCGTTGTTTGGACTTTTATTGTAATATAATAATTCTTTAATTTTTCAGGTGATAATTAAAATTTGTTTATAATCGTATGGCGTTACATGATTTTTAATTAATTGTCTTCCTGTGTATCCACAGTCACGGAGATGTTGGTGAACGTATTGAATATTTGCTCGGACGACGAGCTCATGAGCGACGGTGATGACGCCCTCGAGGAAGGTAATGTCCGTTTTCAATTATTTTATCTCGTACAATCAGTCCTCTATATTTATAAATGCTATTTGTACCTATGACTCTATCGATCGATATCAAAAATTAACAGAATTGAAATTTATCTCACTCGAATGTTGTCACTTTTGATTGAAAATCAACAGTAAATTTGAAATTATTCTCCTAGTACAAAATTGGTGCAAATGTAGAAAGATATCTAAAATTGATTTTATATCAAGACGATTTAAAAACAAAGAAAAAGTCCCAAAAGAAAAACGAAATGTTTTTAAAAAACGAAGAACAATATGAAAATAAGAAAATCATTATTCTCTTTTATTTCAAAATTCTTCCAAAATTAGTGCCGATGCAAAAAGACAACTAAAATTGATTTCATATCGACGAAATATTTATGAAAAACAAAGAACAATATGAAAATAAGAAAATCATTATCCTCCTTTATTTCAAAATTCTTCCAAAATTAGTGCCAATGCAAAAAGCCGAGTAAAATTGATTTCATATCAAGACGATTTAAAAACAAAGAATAAATTCCTAAAGAAAAACGAAATATTTATAAAAAACGAAGAATAATATGAAAATAAGAAAATCGTTATTCTTTTCTATTTCAAAATTCTTCCAAAATTAGTGCCCATACAAAAAGCCAACTAAAATTGATTTCATATCAAGACGATTTAAAAACAAACAAAAAATCCCTAAAGAAAAACGAAATATTTACAAAAAACAAAGAACAATATGAAAATAAGAAAATCATTATCCTCCTTTATTTCAAAATTCCTCCAAAATTAGTGCCAATGCAAAAAGCCACCTAAAATTGATTTCAATCAAAACAATTTTAAAACAAACAAAAAATCCCAAAAGCAAAACGAAATATCAAAAAGAAAAAAACGAAGAACAATACAAAAATAAGAAAATCATTATTCTCTTTTCTTTCCATTTCACGCCGCATGGACAGATGGTAAGAAAGCGTCGCTCGATTATACTTATAAATCGCCACATTATAACGAGAGCTTTCCATTATCATCGATATTTTTTCCCCCCTTACATCAATATGTATATATACATATATATATATATATATATCTCATATACATCACTCTCTCGCTGCATAGAAATTTATTCTTCATTTAAATTTACTTTTTTTTCACAAGTGTGTCGAGTTTCTATTTTCATCTGCTATATATACATATATATATATATATATATATATACATACATATATACATATATATCATAATTACACGAAATCGACGTCACCGCAAGAACCGCAAAACAACCCAAAACCCGCCAAACCCACCTCTCGTTTCAATTTGAAATGACCCGATGCACACACACACACACACACATACACACACACACACACATTTGTACATTGAGCTTCGCGTAACGAGAGGGTAAGGGGGCGTGTAATGTTTCTCGAAACGCGAAGCATTTTTTATTCATGAAATTCTCTCTGTTTTATTCTCTCTATATCTCCCAAATTTTTACAACTATTTTTCTCTTTACACTCTCTATACATACATATATATATATATATGTGAGTGTGTGTATTTAAAATTCATAAATTTCCAACGCAATACACAGCTTGAGATTCAATCACCGATTTAGATCTGTTTATTTCGATCTCACTCTGTCATTACTATGGATATATGTGTATATATGTATACAACAGAACAACTGTTACACGGTTTTTACGACGCTTAAAAAACTTCTTTTTTTTTTTATTCCATCGCACTTTGGGGATTTATGAAGCTTCGCTTCGAGAATAATGTCGAATATTTATTTATATTCCAAATAGTCAATATATACATACATATATACATCGACTTCCGGTTTCCGTAGTCCCCCTTTAAAAGATTATTCATCGTATTTTTCGTTTCGTTTTTTTTTTTTTTTTTTTTTTTATTTTTATTCTTCTTTTTATTTTTTTTTATTTTTTTTTTTTTTTTTTTTTTTTTTTTTTTTTTTTTTTTTTTTTTTTTTTTCAATTATTATTCTTCGTTGTATTTTTGTTTATTTTTTTTTTTTAATTTGTTCGTTGATTATTCGATTTTATTTCTATTTTGCGCCACTTGTACAGCATAATAATTCACGTGTATATTTTTCGTTCACGCATACATATATCTGGCACGATATTTAGAATTCGAAAAAATCTTCAAGATTTTATAGTACGAGCTCGATAACAAAAAAAAAAAAAAAAAAAAAAAAAACACACACACATATTTTCCCCAGAAATTTCTGTAAAATATCGAGATCGAAATAATCGAGAAGATTTTCTCGATTTCTTTTTTTCAAAAAAAAAAGAAAAAAAAAAAAAATCACTGGTTGTTCGTAAACACGATTTTCATAATTCATATTGGTCCCTTTTTTTGATCACAAAATTTAAGAAATACAAAACGAATAGAAGAATTAGAATTCAATGGAAAATAGCGAATGAAAAGTTAATAAACAAACAAAAAAATTAAAAAAAAAAAAAAAAAAAGAAAGAAAATTAATAAACACGAGAATCTTATATAAAACGGCACAAAGAATGAGCAACAAGAGCGAAAGTATGAACGAAGAGAAAAAGAATGAAAATATAACTAGAAACCTAGCAAGAAAGAAAGTGACCCTTATAACCCACCTCAAGAAAGAAACAACAACAACAAAAAAAACAAAACGAATTTCTGCAC
Organism: Tryphoninae sp. A BG-2022a; assembly: GCA_030522965.1. Taxonomy (NCBI): domain Eukaryota; kingdom Metazoa; phylum Arthropoda; class Insecta; order Hymenoptera; family Ichneumonidae; species Tryphoninae sp. A BG-2022a. The sequence goes on along the minus strand of JAPYZT010003991.1, from coordinate 16,753 downwards.
TGATTGTCTTTTATCGTACTCCTTCTCTATTATATTTGTGTCAATCACACTGGCCTTGGACTCCTCCTATATCGGCACGACACTATGCTACTACTACTACCTCTACTACTTCTACTACTTCTACTACTACTACCACTCAATACTCCAATTGAATACCGGAAAAATGCAACCCTGATAAAGTCGCAGCCAAAGTCGTTGTCCAAAAAAAGAATGGTAAGTCCGCCTGAAGACTTACATTGAAACGCAAATTAACTCGAAAAAGAAGCAAACAGAAAAAAAAAAAACCAAAAAAAAAAACAAAAAACAAAAAGAACAGACGTGATGTAGGACTCGAAAATGCAATTAATTTTTCTCCCCCTCGATTCACTCTTTGTTGAATTATTCTTTCGATTTTTTTCCCCTCGTTTTTTCATTGTTTTGTTTTTGTCAAAATAATTTCGTTTTTTGGTTTTTAGAAAAAAACAAAAAAAAATTTTTTTTTAACTTGTCAATGTTTCGGACGGTAACGTGTCGTGTCGTCGTTTGTCGTTCTGCTGGAATTCGAGCTTGCAACTGTTTTTTTTTCCCTAAGAAAAGCCGGGAGAAATTTTGTTTTTTCCCGTTTTAAGCGATTTTTTTCATTGTTTTTTTTTTTTTTTTTTTTTTGAAATTATCGTTTATTCAATTTTTGTTTTTGTCAATTTTCTTTTGAATTGTCACGCTTTATCTCACCGTCTCTCATCTCATCGTATCGTCTGGTAATATTATATATATATTTACTACCCGTTGGCCCAAAAAAACAAAAATTCACTTTGTTTTTTTGCTCACAAATGTTAAATTTTATCTGTCCACGTGTCTCACTCGTTTCGTCCTCGTTCTTTATTTCTCTTCTGGTGTCTCTCCTGGACACGATTATTCGAGACAAATCACGTAAAATATGAATTTCATTGTTTTATTGTTATTTTACAAGATTATTTTTTACTCGGATGAAAAAAAACAAAACAAAAACAGCCAGATGCGAATATTTCGATCGGAGATGAGACCGATAATTACGCTAATGGCATTCTCGTGTTTGCTCGACTCGAGAAATCGATTATAGTGCGAAAAAAAAAAAAAATAATACATATACATATATCTACACATTATTATTGTAATAATGATTCAGAAACGTTGGCAGTAACGCGACCTCGTCACGAACGTCCCGCACGAAGACCGACCATTTTCTATTTCCGTCTTTTTTTTTTCCTCCATGAATTTTTACCACAATTGTCTATGCTGTTTTTTTTTTTTTTTCCAAAAAATTATTCACATCTTTTTTTTTTTTTGTATGAATAATACACGAAAATTAGGACATTACGACGTAACCCGCTACGATTTGTGTTAAACGCCAGAGGAAAGAAATTCGATAATTTTCTTTATTATTATTATTATTATTATTCTCTTTTTTTCCGTTTTTTATTAGCATCGAATTAATCAACGTAGCATTGTTTTTTTTTTTTTTGGTTTTTGTTTTATGATGAATTTTATTTTTGTATTTAGTCAAATTTGGAAATAACAATTATTCTTTTACACACCGTGCGTTACTCGCGTTATAACACGTCACTTTTATCGCCCACGTTTTATCCAAATTTTCAATTGCTGCTGAAATTTCAAAATAAAAAGAAAATTATATTCTTGGCTCTCTCATCGCACTCCACTTTTTTTTTCTTTCCCAATTCAATATTGCGTGCATTTCCATCGATTTTCGTTCTCCAATCGCGTTGTTCTTCCTAACCCCGTGTGTTTTTCTTATTAATTGCAATGATTTTGATTTTTGCGCAGTGCAAAAAATTAACATAATTAATCAAAAAAATCCTCGATGAGTCTTTGCGATAAATTTCAAAAATAGGAATTAAAATTAAAGGAAGGTTCTAGTTACTACGTTGATTAGAAATTGCGACCATTAGTTTGAGGAAAAATCAAATTTCTTCAAAAATAATTAATTTTTAATAATTTTTTTTAACATTTTTGATTTTCGAAAGATAAAAACAATTCTTGATTCGCCCATGTCGCGTCCCTTTTCCTGTCCAACCTCGTGTGTTTTTCTTCTTAACCGCAACGATTTTAACTTTTGCGCAGTGTATTTCATAAAAAAAGACAAAAAATTAACATAATTAATTAAACAAAAAAATTCTCGACGAGACTTTGCGATAAATCTAAAAACGCGAATTAATATAAAAGAAAGGTTTTAATTACTCCGTCGATTAGATATTACGACCATTAGTTCGAAAAAAATCAAATTTCTTTAAAAATAATTCATTTTTAATGATTTTATTAAAACGTTTTTGGTTCCCGAACGACAAAACCAATTCTGGGTTCGCCCATGTCGCGTCGCATTCGGCCAATGCGAGGTAAAGGAAGCCCTTCGACGAAAACCCCTGGAATTTCAAGGCTGTAACGAAAACGTCCTTCTCTCGCCACACGAACCAAGAGAGTGAGTGAGAGAGAGAGAGAGAGAGAGAGAGAGAGAGAGAGAGAGAGAGAGAGAGAGAGAGAGAGATAGAGAAACTCAGGAGCGAATGGGAGAGAGAGTGAGAGAGAGAGAGAGAGAGAAAGAGAGAGACTGCCGGGTGCGGTGCGCCGTGGTTCGCGCAATCGATTAAACGCAACACGCGCGAGGAGAGCACCGAGGAGTTCCGCGAGATAAGAGTATAAGGCCGCCAGCCCGCGGGGCATCGATCAACCCCTTTCGTGAGAGCGAGAGGGAGGATGGGCACTCTCTCTCACCCTCTCTCTCTCTCTCTCTCACTCACTGACTCTTACTCTGCTCCCTTAGTTTCTCTCCCTCTCTCTCTCTCTCTCTCTCTCTTTCTCTGTGTGTGTGTGTGTGTCTCTCTCTCTCTTTTCCTTTACTCGTTCACTTCTCCCTCCACGGCAAACGTTCGAAGCCTCCGCGAGCCCGGGCCGAAAGCTGGGAACGCTTCCTTGACGATTTTCTCTCTCTCTCTATCTCTCTTTCTCTTTCTCTCTCTCTCTCTATAAATATATATATATATATATATATATATATAATTCCATTACTTGTTCTTGTTTCTCTGACGGAGCTAATTAACTCGAACGGTCTGCCGTGTTTATTCGCCAGAGCAAAAAAGATAAAGAGGCTCTGAGTCTTTTCTGTATTTTTTACCGCGTCCTGTTAATCAACCCCTACAGAAAACACACGCTCGCACACACATGCCACACATCCCTTCTTTTTTTTGTATCGATATTATATCGATCGTGAGCCAAAGCAACACTTTTCGACACACTTTCTTTGCGAGACTTTCTTCTTCTTGTTTGATTTTTTTTTTTTTTTTTTTTTTTTTGATGAACTATTATCTCAGTTGCGAGGGCAAATCTTGATTAATCGATAAAGCATTCGAGCTAGACAAGTATTTATTAAAATTGTAAAAGATGTTTTTTTCTGTTTTTTCTTTTTTTCGAAAAATTTTGAAATTTGTAGATTGTTGAACAATTTTTTCATTTTCATAGATTTGTATCGTTTAATCGTTATTTTAATTATTCTTATTTTCTTTGCTCTCGATGAAATAAGATAATTAATACTTCGTATAATTCATACTTTTGGTTCTTCAGCTGTTGAGAAAAATACATAAATATTGATCAAGGTTTTCCTCTTGCAAAAAGTGACACTGCATTGTATCGCTCTTTTTATTTTCTCATTTCCGAAGTTTTCTATTTCACTTTAATTATCCTTTGCACTTCTTTTTATATTTCCTATATATATTCTAGTTTCGTTTGTATAAGTTTGTATATAAATTATATATAAATAATATATAAATTTATATATTATCATATATTATAATACAATAATTATATTATATTATATTATTATTATTATTATTATTATTACTATAATATAATATGTATATTATAATAATTAAATTATATAATATTTGTATTATTATAATTATTATAATATAACATATATATTATAATAATTAAATTATATAATATTTTTATTATCATAATTATTATAATATAACATATATATTATAATAATTAAATTATTATTATTAAATATTATAATATAATATTTTTATTATTATAATTATTATAATATACCACATATATTATGATAATTAAATTACATAATATTATTATTATTATAATTATTATAGTAATATATGTTATAATAATTAAATTATATATTATTATTATATATTATAATTAATATATAAATTTATATATGCATATATATACTAGTTTCGTTTACCGTGGTATACATTTCTACATATGTATATATATATATATATATATATATATATATATACCGAATTATGCAGTACTTCCTTTTATTGCTGCTTGGGTCCTCGACGTTTTCCTACCAACCGAGTACATGAACTCGATATGTTCCACTTATACTCCACTCGACTGTTCCCATACGACATTGTCCTTATCCACTCCTCGCGACAGACTCCAGCCATCTCTACTTTTGCCACGATTTACCTATTTACATTTTTCACTTTCCCATCCACTTTTCCATCCTCCCACATAAATTCTCTCTCTCTCTCTCTCTCTCTCTCTCTCTCTCTCTCTGTCTCTCTCTCTCTCCCCCCCCCCTCTCTCTTTCCATTTCTCACGAAATTTTCAAACCTTCCCATTTTCCAAATCTCACACATTACTTTTTTTTTCAATCATCATCATAATTCGATCATTCTTCTTTCCAAACTTCCTCACTTCACTCTATTATTCCTTATCAAATTTCTGAAATACGCTTTCCTCGATATCGATGTGTTCGTCTTTTTTCCCCCTCCCCCGTTTGAGTGTGCATATATAACATACAAATATTTGATAAATATTGAAAACGATAGTGTGAGTTGACAGTGATTGCCCGTGATTTGTAAAATAATCTTCATAATAGTAGTCGAAACAAAAAAAAAACGAGTCATTGGTAATAAATTTTGTCTGTATATATATAATCTCGTAGATCTCGTACGTTTCACCGTATCGTCAGAATCGTTCCTCTTTTTTTTTTTTTTCAATCTTAAGGTAGTCCTATCGTCACAGCATTTCCCTTAAATTTCACTAAAAATTTACAAAAACTTTCTTCGATGTCGTATGCAAATATCTACAAAATTTCAAACGTCTTTATCGATTCAAAAATCACGATTCTTGAAGAAAACGTCATTTTTCACAATTTTCCATAACAACTCGTATTAAATATCGCAAGATTATACAATAACTATCTCGATAATTTGATCGATAAAGCCATTTGCAATTTTCCACAAATTTTTATACGACATCCAATAAAACTTCGATTAATTTTTATAACAAATCTTATAAAAAACAAAAATCATAATTTTCTTTATTACATAACAAATAAACTTTACCTACGATCAATTAAAATTTTTAATAAGTTGTTCTTTAATCGATTCCCAACAACTTTTCTTAACAAACTTAAACTCTCAGTCCACTTGGAATGTGAGAAAAAAAGGGAATAAAATTGTAATCCACCCGTTTTTGCGATACGACTATCTTAATTCGTTTCCCCTGTAATCGTTGTGCAACGTCTCATATATATATATATATATTTTTTTTTTCTTCTTTTTCTTCATTCGTTTTTCTTTTCGTAATTTATTATTATTTATTTATTTTGATTAATATTAATTTAACTGTGCACGTCTAATCCCGCCATGACCCCTTTAGAATATTATATACTTACTATACTTATACACGAATCACTCGATTCTTCTGTCTTATCTTAATATATTTATCTCGTTGAAGTTTGTTCGAGGAGAAACGTGGCTGGATTTTAATGAGAGAAAACATGGCGCGGTGATAATGCTAAACTATGGGAACGATCGTTTTACTTTCCTTTTTGTTTTTTTAAATTTCTTTTTTTTTTTATCATTCGCATTATCTCGAGACGAGATGAAGAAAAATCCGCCCACGTTTCTCCAACCTTTTTCATTAATCAATTTTTGTCTCGCGAGAGGCGTGTTCTTTTTTTTTCTCCTCTCTTGTTCTTTCAGGAAGCTTCTATGTAGCAGTTTTGTGCAGCACGCACAATTTAGCGATATGTTATATATATATATATATATATATATATATAACATATCTATATTTACAAAATATTTTTACACGTATTTTTATAATAAACTAGAGTATTTTTTGAGTCTCGAGGTTGCTGTTATCGACGAGAATTAAAATTCGATCAAAACTACTTAAATTAAAATTCGATCAAAAAACTTCTTATCGTTCCTTTAATTAATTTCATACGAAATAAATTGACAAGAATTTTTGATATCCCCTAATCCACAATAAAAAAAAATTTAATTCCCAGTTGGACGAGATGAGCTATCGTGTAAGAGGAAGAAAAAAAGAAACAAAATTGTTCGTCGATTTGGCAGCCTCGGGACGCGTATTGTTGCACGGTCTGCGGCGAAGAATCGATCTTTATAGTGAACAAAAAAGAGTTAATTAATTCGGAATTCGAGTCCCGATTGCACAAAGCGAGATTCTGCAAAAGAAAAAAAAAATGGAAATAATCGAATCGCGCACACGGGCCGCGAAATGCGAATCGCTTTTTTACCTACAGTCGGTCATTTGTTTTTTTTTTTTCATTTTCGTTGTTCTCTATCTTTTTCTATAAATGCATTTTTGCCTCTGTACGCAGCACGGAGCTACTCGTAGCACAGGGCTTTTATGGTTTCCATCCGGAGTTTTAAACCGCATTAATTAATTCACCGATGACGAGGCTTTTGCCTCACGGGCGACTATTTTTCTTTCTTCCCCCCCCCCTTTTTTTTGTTGTTTTTGTTGTTGTTTTATTCGTCAAAGACTTTCCACCGCGGAGCTAGCAAATTCGCCGCAGGCTGCGCACCGTTCTTACTCCACTAATTAATTATTCTTGTGCTTTCAGTATATATGTACAAACACAGAGTTGTCGCTCGATATCGTTTCGATAAAAAAAGAAAAAAAAAAAGAACAGAAAAAAAAAGAAAAAATACAAAATCCGGGACTGAAACACGGCACTCGAGATTATTTGAAAGAGAGAAAAAAAACTATAGCTACGAGAGACAAACAAAAAAAAAAAAAACAAGAGAAGACAACAAGATTATCAGACGAGAAAACTTAGTCGCTCTTTGTTCGAGAAAATTGCATTTAACATTCTTTTTTTATTTATTTCTACTTAACGATTCTCTACACAAAAAAATTGAAAAAGAATTCTCAGCAAAAGAAAAAATCAAAAATCGTTATAAACTCGTACAATTGTAAAATCTGTTTAAAAACAAAAAAAAAAGAAATAGAGCGACACCATACACAGCGACGGCTTTCCCAAATTAATTTGTTTGATTAATCGCTTTTTTTTTTAAAAAAATTAATAATCGATTGGAAACGTTGATTTTTTCTTTCTGAATTGATCGTACTTTGTTTTTTGTTTTTTATTTTTGTTAATCTATCGATAATTCTAATACGAGTAATCAATTGATTAAATTAATTCATTGATTGATTAATAAATTTTCTAGCACATGCTTGAGAATGCCACTTATGCTGTGCACTTGTTTTTTCGTCTGTTCTATGTGTTGTTTTCTATCCACCACAATTTCTGCTACCTCTACTGCTACTACCGATACTGTACCGCCATCACCAACCACCATCATTCCCCACCGTGAACAAAAAAAAAATTGATATATATATATATATGTATATATATATATATATATATATATATATATATATCGATATATATATACATAAATATATATTTTCAAAAAAAAATCGCCGTTCCGGCCCGAATTCTACCCAAATATCAACCGCGTACGGTGAGTTTTATGTTGAATTTGTTTTAATTGTTTTTTATTTTTATGTTTTACAATTTATTATTTAATTCGTTGATAGAATGCGGATATTGTTTAGCATTTGAGACGTGAAAAACCGTGATGTACGTGGCACGAGCAAATCGACGTCGAAACAAATTCGGAAATCCTGATTTGAATTTTCATTCGTTTTTTGTCGTAGAATATTTTTTTTCGTTTATTTTCGATCGAGATTTGAGATGCAAATTTTTTTTTTTTTTTTTTTTTTTTTTTTTTTTTTTTTTTTTTTTTTTTTTTTTTTTTTTTTTTTTTTTTTTTTTTTTTTTCTTTCTTTTCGTTGGATTTCCGTTTCACGTTGAAACGAACGTCGTAATGCACGCTGCCGCGCTCGTTAAGTGTTAGTTGAGTAGAGCAAGAAAGTGTTATTTGTGTATATTTATTTTACACAAAATCATCCACGATTAACGTCCGGCCTCTTTCTCGAATAGCAAATTATCATCTCTTGTGTTTCTACGATGCTGAATATTCGCACGTATCATATAAAAATAACAAGAATCGTTTTAATAAAATTGTTTTTCTTTTTCTTTTGTTTTTTTGATTTTTTCACTTTTCAATTTTACGAGGCGGACGAGTGCGATGCAATCATCACTAGTTTATGCTCGATTAAGTGTCTAGTTTCGTTGTTTAGGCTGTACGAAATATAGATAATAATCAAATACACGATCGCTAGAAATTGTTTGGATAGATCGTCGCAAATTTTGATCGCTGTTCGATTAAAAAAAAATCGATTTTTACATTTAAAAAATCAAAAAAACGCTATAACCACACGATCAAACAGTAAATAAGAACGTATTGTCAAATTAATTACCCCAAAAGAGACAATTGATAAGAATAATTTGATAAAAAATCATTTTTTTCATCGCTAAAAATTCAAAAATTCAAATTTCGCGGTTTTTTTCTCATTTTTTTTGTAAAATAATTTACGTTCCTTTGTTTTTATGGAATAAATAGAATTATTCGTTCGTGTTTAATTGATATTCGTATAAAAACGTCGGAGAAAACTTTCGTAGCGAGCTAGAATCGGATTTTGGAAATATTCTACGAAACGAGGAAAACGAGATTGCTCGAAAGGATTAGGGGAGTCGCGTAAATTCACTGTATACACACAAGTGCACACGGTGAGCTTATAAGTCATAAGGAAATGCGGTAGCGACGGAAATACAGGTGTGCGAGTTACGCGCCTTAACGTCCCAGATTTGCTCGCGCAATTACTAAATCCAATCCACCTCTTCGAATTTCCATGCAATTCCAACGGGTACCCTCGGCTGGTGCGACCTCGTGCACACTAATGTGCTTTGTCGCCCTCTATCGACCGATCTCCATCCTAAAATCATTAATAAATAAACGCTGATAAGAAAAAAAGTTCCAAAAAACAAAACCAAAAACTGAAAAATTTCAAGATTTATTTTCCTTCAGGGACGAGAAATGAAACATTCCTGCTGTAGTCTGGAAATGTAGCGAGCTTTCGATTCGACTAATCAAAATTAACGAGGACCCAAGGGGTGGGGGATGGGAAATAAAAATTAATTTTGATTTTTGAAAAAAATTTTTTTTTGATTTTCTCCAAAATAAAAAAGAATATATATATATATATATATATATATATATATGAAATCGCAAACGACTCGAGACCCTCCTGCATGTGCATGATGAGATTGTTTTTATTTTTCGTTTTTTTTGTAAATTGCTGTTTGCCCAAAAATAGCTTTGCGACGATGCACGGTAAAGCGCGCTCGCGTTCTTTATCACGCGTAACGTTTAATTCGGCTTGGTATTTTAGCGAGCGAGAATCTGGGACACTCCGCCTAGAATTTCGCCAAAGAGAATTACCGAGTTCTGTCAAATTATATCTGTCAATTACGAACAGCAAAATAAAATATACAAGCTTCGGTAGAATTTTCATACAAGGTTGTTCTCTTTAGGCTTGGGAGTGATTTTTTGTTTCCGAGTATGCGATTAATCGATGATAGTTTAGAAATAGAAGTTTTTTTTTGTCATCAAAAATAAAAAGAGTCGAGCTGTGTCACGAAACTGAAAATTCGTCGATCGAAACGTCGTAAGATTCTTTCTCATTTTTCCATTTAAATTGAAATCATGGGAGTCTTCAGTTTCCTTTCGACAACTCGACTCGACAATACCTGCTCGCCTGTCCCTCGGACGGTGATAACAGAAAACGAGTAATATTCGATAATTCGTCTCTCGGTGCAGGTGCAGCAGCCAATGCGCGCAAGGAAGTCATCAGGAACAAGATCAGGGCGATTGGAAAAATGGCCCGTGTATTCTCCGTGCTTAGGTAAGGAAAATGGATTGTAAATATTGAAGAATTAACGGATCTAAATATTCCAAGAGACGATAAAAGAACACGATTATACGAGATAAAGAAATTTGAAAAAAGGAAAACATTAATGAAACGATTCGTTGAAATTTTATTTTTTCAGGGAGGAGAGCGAGAGTGTTCTGCAGCTTAAGGGTCTTACGCCAACCGGTTCTTTGCCATTGGGTGCCCTATCGGGTGGAAAGACATCCCTAATAAATGGTAACGAGACGAAAGATCATCCTTCGATTAAAGCCGATTATTCGCGAATGATTATTTATATTCGGACTGGGAAGGAGTAAAAGGCAAAATGGGGGTAGAAAAAACAACATGATCGATCGGCACATCATTTCCTATCGTCATTGTTATTTGTCTGGATTATCGTTGCTTCTGGTGGGAGAATAAAGGGGAAATAAAAACACAAAATGTTTCAGGGATTTGGCAATGGGGGGAAGCATTAATCTTTGAAGGAATCTTGGGAAAAGTTTGATGGTTAGGGGTGGATTACGGTCGATTAAAGCTTTTGGTTTTGATAATATTCCACAGCGCTTCAAGGCTTCTCGCCGAATCACAAGATCACGTCGTTCGCCGAAGCGAAGGGTCTGGACGCACCGAACGAGAGAAGGCCACCCCCGAAGGAAGCGTCGTTGACACCCGTGAACGAGGAAAAACCCGTTATAAAGCCACCGGCTGCAACGGGAGAGAAGCGGGACCATTGCACGACCCAACCCCATTCGTGAGCCACATGCGAGTCCGATCAAGGTAACTTTGTTTTTTCGTTTTATTTAATTTGAAAACAAAATTGTTTCATGAGTTTGTTTTGTCGTGTTATTAACGATGTGTCTTGTTTTTTTAGGTGACGAGGACGGGGCGTAGATCCCTGGCAGGTCGCCACCACCACGTTACAACCATTGCTCGTCTCTCCCCGGAATTAGTAAAACGAACAAGAGAAACAAACAAACAAAAAACGATATAAAAATATTAAGAAAAAGAAAAAATGCAAGCGAAGTCATTTGGAAAAGAAGGGAAGAATGAAAATAAGAACGAAACGTCGAAACAACAGCTGGAAGAAGGTCGAGTTAAGCGTAGTATCACGAAAGTCTAATCATCGCTCTTTCCTTTCTTTTTTTTAATTTCGTTTCTTACTTCGCTCTTACTTCCTTATGGATTTTTCTTGGCACGATCTGGTAGTGATTAACGAAGGGCTATGATATTATCGTATTTTTGTTGGATAATAGATAACTGAATAATTGGAAAGACTTGTGTAAAGGAAAATTGCTGAATTTCGAATAAATTTGTTTTCTTTCTATAATTTTTTCTATTTATTTAGTTACGTAGCATCCAACAAAAATGCAATACTATTTAGCACTCGTTTCATCTACACATAACTATTGAATTGTACCATGAAATATAAAGGCCATTCCCCGCCACATTGGACATCATTCAAGCATCTCCGATCTTTTCATTGCTTTTTATTAATTCATGCGATTCATGAGATTATAAATTTGTAGAGAATTACGTTTTTTTTTTGTAATGTGATTGTTTTAAATTGTTCATCAGCTCACGAATAATCGTACGAATGAAACATTTCTGTTTTTAAACTTACTTTTCATTAAAATTATTGACACAGTTCAATGTTGTCCGATTTGGCGTGGAATTGCCCATAGATAAAGAGGCAAGAGTGAAGGGAGAATTGAAACAAGCAAAAAAGAGGGGAAATAAAAAAAATCCGCGTAGAGAGAAAAGAGGAAATCGTCATCGTCAAACGGCAGCTGGTCTGTCGCAATGTCATGACTTCCGGTTTAGAATAATCCGCCCCATTTTGCTCCCTTCTCACCGTAGCGCGACAAAATTCTCCGATTTGCTTCTTTTTTTTGTCAAAGTCAAGCTGAGCTTGAAAAAATGCACTTCGGAGAGTTTTTCGCCCGCATCAACACACGAAACTCACGAGAGACACGCGTAACGAGGAAACAGTTGAAACAAAAAAAAAGAATAATGTATATGTACACAAATCCATCAAGGATTTGGTTCTGAGAATGTGTTTGAAAAACAAATGAAAAATGGCAAATGTTCGGGTTTTTTTTTTCACAGCAGTGAAAGGCGAAGAAAGAAAGCTAAGAACCGCGTTCGCCGTTTCTAGAACACCGTTACGATTATGTCCGAGTCCTAATCACGATTTTCTTCCCTTCTCTTGCCTCGAATCTCCATTTTTTGTCTCGTCGTCATACGAAACCAAAAAAATAATCACATTCTTGAATTTCATCTTGCCACTTGTACTTATCAAGTTAGCGATTATTCTCGCTCTCTTAGTTCTCTTTGATATGTATTTTTGTTTTTTTGTAATCTGTCTTATCCATTTTTTTAAATCATGTCATAAGTGCACCAGGGTGAACTCTGAAAATCCTCAACGAGGATCTAGTCAATTTCATCGTTACTGTACATCGCAATATCTTAAAGAAAAAAAAAACCGACAAAAAAGAAAAAGAAAGAAATAATCTCGTAGGATAATCTTAACGGTGATGAAAAGAACGGCGGCGAGAAACGAGAATCTCATTATTTAGACGAAAAATAAAACACGATAAATAGATACATGTCATTGTACGAGGTATGAGTTAATTCGGAGGATGCAAAATGCGTATAATATCGGTGATCGAGCCCATGGCACGTTTTATTCCCTTGCTCACCGAATTCGTAACAGAAAACGAATATTTAAAGAAAAAAAAAGAAACTTTTTTTTAGTGAGCGTCGTCGTAATGTGTGTAATTAAAAAAAAAACAAAAAAACGAAAAAAAAAATACAAAAAAAAACAGACACAAACAGAAATCGTCCTGCATATGTATATTCGTTTTTAAATTCTTTGAAATTCATCTCCTCGAGAATTGTAATAGAATAATAATGCATATTGGAAAGAGAAATAGCGAGCAAGGTGCGACGCGTTTGCTCGCGAAAAGTTGAGAGGAAGAAAAGAAGTAAGTAAACAAAAAAAAAAGGGAAGTCAGGAAAAAAAAGTAAAAAGAGGATAGGGAGAATGTATGATCGCGAAAATAGCGAGCGACCTTTTTTGTTCACGAGCAACGGTTATAAAGCGAGTGCGTGAAGCGCCCGAGAGAGCGACAGAGGCGACGCGACGAAAAAAGCCCCTGCGCGTTCATCTTGATAACGAAGGAAAATGAAATTCGATGGAGAAGAAAGGGCGGAAAGGAAAAAGAACAAAAAAAAGAAAAATTAAAATAAAAACGAAGAAGATTCGAGTGGTGTACGAAGAAAAAAAATGATAAACATCGCTATCATTTTTTTTTATCGTCGTTCACCAAATTTGTTTGCGTTTCTCTTCTAATTTTGTTTTCTGTAAGGAAAAAAATATATTTCGATTTCTTCAACCGGAAATTTATGTTACCCTTTCATTCGGATATTTTCATTTTCGTTGTATTTTCTTTTTTTTTTTTCGTTAATCTTTTGTTCAATCAAGTACGAGAATCGTTAGATATTCAAGGACAATTCCTGAAATTCGTGGATCGTGATAATTGTCCCATAAACAATGTTCCATTTCTCCAAACAATTCTTTAAATCACGTGCGTCTTGTTTATTTTTATTAGATGAAAGCTTGTAACAAAGGGAGCCAATGTCTTCTCCCAGAGTCATAATTTTCCTAAACCAGTAAATATTTTAAAAAAATCATAATTAACTCAACATTTTGTTATAACGATAAGAAAATAATTTCAAGATTCCCACGAAGTTTCATGTATGTCTATAGACGGTCGAACGATTCTCGTGTTTCTTAATAACTTTGTTAATAATATTCTCGAGCATTTTGAATTCCTTTAGTCAGTTTCAACACTTTCCTTTAGCCACGAGTATTTTTTTTTTATTACGAAGAAAAACGAAAAGGAAAATGTCCTGTAACATAGATAAGGAAATATAATAATTAATTGAATTAATACATGCGTTCGGTACACCTGGATGTTTTTCCATTGGATTAGTTACAATTAATTTGTATTGTATCATTGATATCAGCGATAGAATGTAAATCATAATCAATCCAACGTACGTCTAGAGTTATCAAGCATATGTATCGGTTCAATCCATGGATTTTCTCTAATTAACGAAGGTTAATCAATCAAAGGGTTCATGGGACAAGGACAATGGTTCAAAGGACAAGAGGCTATGGGACGACTCAAATCTGATTGAACAACGTTACCAGACTAAATGTGAATTGTCAGCCAAAAAATTTCACAGCTGAGCTGAACGTAATAGAAAACGCCTAGTCTTCTGGTCGATTAATATTTGATTTAATGATTTATTTCACAAAAAACCGAACCGTTCTTCTTCATCGAATTTCGTTTTCCTTCATGATCGAAAAATGCTTGAGGCTAAAAGAAAGTGTTGAAATAAATAAAATTATATATATATATATATATATATATATATATATATATATATCTCGCGCCAGTCGAGTAATTCGTCGTATTAGCTATTACAACCATTATTCCACATTGCTTCTCGGGGCTCTCGTGCGGATCTTTTCGACGCTCGTGGCGATTAAAATTATTTGTACGTCATCGAGAACGGTAATTAGAAAACAAAAAATAATAAGAACTCTGGCAAAGATGGCAAAGGCTTCGCCTCCGTATCGAACGTGGCGCATTTTACAACGGTCAGAAACATACCGCAAAAAATATAAAATATAAATGAATTATTAAAGAAACAAAAAAAAGAAAAAAAAAGAAATAAAAAATAAAATATTTCTCTCTTTCTCTCTCTCTCTCTCTCTCTCTCTCTCTCTCTCTCTCTCTCTCTCTCTCTGTCTATCTATCTCCCTCTCGCTCTCTCTGTTTTTCTCTCTCTTTCTCTTCCTCTCTCTTGCTTTCTCTCTTTCTCTCTCTCTCTGTCTTTCTATCTTTCGCTCTCTAGACTTCTATCTATCTAGCTGTCTGTCCCCCCCCCCTCTCTCTCTCTCTCTCTCTCACTTTCCCTTCACTACGATAAATATAATGAAATAATAATTCTATCTCTCTTTGCTACCAAGTTGTACTTATTCTTAATTAATTTACTTGTACAAACAAAAAAATGTGTTAAATAATAAAATATATAATATAATAATAAAAGTATAAATAATACATATTATATATATATATATATATATATATATGTATATATACATATGTATACACATATATATATATACATATATATAAATATAAAAAATATATATATATATATATATATATATATATATATATATCATAACATTAATTACATATTATTACGACTATTATTATGATTATTATTATTATTATTATTATTATCATTATTATTACTCATTAATATCACTATCGGAGGAAATAAAACAAAAAAGCGTATAGGGAGAATGAATGTCGAAGTACGAGCTAAACACGATGGCTGGCGTGAATAACGATGTGAATTTTGATCGTCCTTCGCGAAGAAAAACAGCAAAAGAGTAGTAAATGGATGAGCGAAGAATACGAGCAACATCAAGATGTGAGAATTATTATTAATGAGCGGTTTATAAACATTGATACGGGGGGGGGGGGGGGGAGAACGAAGATGAATGACACTTTGATGAAATGGCAAATGATTTTTGGGCTGTTGTTTTGTTCGCGTGTAAGGCCAATTATAAAAGTAAATCGACAAACATTAAGAAAAACAAAAACGTCGAATTAATTTAACCGATCACCTATGACGATGCTCGTGTGTTGAATCGCGCGTATGTGAGCGAAGTTTTTTGTTTTGTTTCGTTATAAATTCTCGAATGCAGACGCCTGTGTGTAACGTTATTTGTGTAGTTTTAAAGAGCAAAACGATCTTTTAAGAATCAACGTTCAAAGGAAAAAAAAAATACTGTCGTCTGTAATTAAAATTGATAATATTTTGTTTTTTTTTTTCTCTCTTCCATCACTCCTTTTAATCTGTAAGCGTTGATCGACGAGTGTATTTTGTTTCTTGCTTTATGGAAGAAGCTACGAGGAGATCCGAGAGGCTGGAAAAGGGCAAATGACGTTTACGAAAACGCGAAAGGGAAAAGAAAAAGATGTTGTTTTTGTTTTCTTCTTCAACCTCGAGGATTTCCGGACTCTTTGAATTGTCATCCGAATTAGCGAGAAAAAAAAAACGACGTAATTTAATTTCTCTCCCAACGAGAAATCAAATTATCCAAGTCGTTCGATGGATTCGATGCGAGACGATTTACTTTTACTGCTCTCCCCTTGCGTTTCGTGCGTTCGTTGTAGCAAAACGGACAAACAAAAAATCAGAAAAAAGAAAAACAAACGAAAAAATTCATCACTGTACATACCATACGATAATTCGCGAAGCGCGATTTCAATCTGTGTCGTAGAATCTACTCCGATACAAAGTAAAAGCAACAATGAGAAACGAAGGAAAAAAGAAACAAACAAACTTTGGGTAAGATTGATCGAGGGGAAAAAATTGATCGAGATTAAAAGAAAGCAAAAGCTTGCGATGAATTCACGCGAATGAGAACGATGAATGGAATGCTACGAGAACGAAAAGTAATAAAATTGGGCGCGGTATTACGAAACAATTAGAGAGAAAGAGAGAGAGAGGGAGAGAGAGAGAGAGA
>JAPYZT010003990.1:0-11222 GCA_030522965.1 Tryphoninae sp. A BG-2022a | reverse complement strand
TCTCCAATGTATAGTACGTAAAAAAATAAGGGTTGTTGCAATTTGAATTTTTTTAATATCTCGTACCGTTAAAAAATTATCGCCGAAAAATAAAAAAAAACCCCAATTTTTGAGGGTGTGTTTCACCCCCTAAAACCGATTTTCCGCCGACAAAAAAAATATGTATAGCTTAGTTTTCGATACTCTACCACATACCAAAGTTTCAATAAAATCGGAGGTCGACACCTAAGTGATGGTCCTTGTAAGTATGATTTGTTGGTTATTTCTATGTTGTCCTTTGCCGGATACTATTATTGATAAAATGTTGTGTTTGTTATTTGTAATTAGTGTTATATTATATTGTTGTAGAAGACGGAATAATTGGTGATGGACATTGTGTGTGTATGGTAAATTTATTATTCTTGAAGAATCGAATTTGATTATGTTTTGAGTTTGAAATTCTATTTGTGTCATTCGTAATTTGATAATTTTGTTAGTGTGGGAGTCTGGATAACAATTCTGCTGTATAGTGTCTCTAATGAGTTCTAGGTTTTTTTGGTGACAAAAAATGTGATAATTTCATTGCTCTATCTACCGGCATGATGATAATCCCTTTTTTTCGGGGCAGCGGATGGTGCGAAAAGAAATGGATAATCTACCTGACCAAGTAGGTTTTCTACGAGTATACCAATCTGTAATAATTGAATTGTTGTTTCTAATTAGCAGGATGTTTAGAAATGGTAATTTGCAGTGTTTTCAAATTCTGTTGTGAATTGTAATTTATTATGGTAAGAATTAAAGATTGTTAGCGTGGAGTTTATTTCTTTTGTCGGAAGAGCCATGATTATGTCATCAACATATCTTTTACATATATAACGGGATGGTATATTTAAGTTTTTGTTATTAGTTTGATTCTAAGTCTACTATACGATTACTATATTACATAAAAGTGGGACCAATGGTGAGCCCATTGATAGCCCAAAGATTTGTTAATAAATCCTATTTTGAAATGTGAAAAATGTGGAAAACGTAATGAAATTCAATTGTTTTTATTATGTCATCGACAAGGAAACGGTCTCAGGTGTATCTCGTCGATTTTGATGAAATTTGGCATGGTCATAGAACGGACAAAAATAGGCGATACGTATTTTTTTATACGTGCCAAGATTGATTTTGAAAGGGTGAAACCCACCCTCGAAAATAGGGGTATTTTTCGTTTTTCGTCGATAACTTTTGAACAATACGAGATATGTAAAAATTTCAAATTGCAGCAATATTTATTTTTTGCGTACTATACACTGGATATGAGAATGGTGCAAATAACAACAAATTTCATATTGTTTATTACAAATATGCAATTTTTTCATACGTATCTCAGACAGTTCTTAACCGATTGGGATGCAAATTTGCATACGGGTAGAGGATGACAAAATAAATTTTACGTATTTTTTTGTTTTTCCGATATCCTATAATTGAGGGGTTAAAACTAACCTTCGATTTTATACTCAACTGCATCTTATAATCAGCTGGTCTTTTGCTATTCCGGGTTAAATTCACGTTCATATAAATTCGTTTGAATACTCGAATACGTATTTGTAAATGCCACTCACCCCCTACCCCTAATCATACCCCTCCCGACCGTTCAATGTTCGTACCGCGCGGTATGGATGAAAATTTGTAGAAATAAAATGGGTTAGACTCGAAGTTCAACCAGTCCAAATAATCGATACAAATTTCAGTGTGTTTCGGCGAAAACCTGGTTGGCGGATAAAGGAGAGCGAGGGAAAATAACAAATTGTCCACACAGAGCAAATGCGTTACAAGTTTCGTTGGTCGTCACTTTATTGCAGCGTCACAGTACAAACATAACAAAGAGCCGGCTAATCGCAACGGCTGAGCGTAATACACGAGCTGAGCGCGTAACGCGTACTCGACTATCCTAGAGAACGCAAACTACTGATGATATTCGAGACGTCAAAGAATGTACAGAATAGGCGAATACACTGTAGAGCGGACTTACTGCGAGCCGATCTACACAGAGCATTGACTTAAACACAAGCATGGTCGAGAGTTATACTTCCTCGTAGAGCCAATTCGATATATAATTCTACACGTGATACAGAGAAGAACAGTAGGTTCGCGCGGGTCACAGTACAGTATACATTCGAGAAGCCGGTAACTAATCCCGAACACTGAGATGACACGAGCGCTTCTCTGATAGATCGAGCAAAAGATGGCTGCCGTTCCGCGTTTCGAGCGCACCTTGCCTAACAGTAGATTGACACGAGCCGACCGCGTTGACAATGGAGCTCGTCGAGCGATAATCGTTCACCAATGTCTCGTGGTCCACAATCCAAGAGAACTACCTTAATTATCGCGTGCCCTCGTCGATAATCTCAACATACATGTAAAACAAGCCGGTCCGAAATAAAACTGAGAAGGTCGAGTAATACGCGGGACTGAGCAAAGACGTGAGATATAAACTTGTCACTCGATCGCGTGTACTCTAACCGAGACCTTTCCTGTTATTAGTGATTAACCGGCGTCGGTTAATCGTTAATAGATCCCGAGAGAAGGGGAAGCGTCGCTGGGACAAAACGCGACGCTGCCGCCTCGATCAATCAGCGCTTGATCGTGCGAGCGGTGTTAAACGAATTCCGGCGTCGTCGGAACACACTGTTTTGGATTCACATTACCCTTAAGGGGGCAACTCAAAAACTTTGTTCATTCGTAAACGGGCGGAGATAAAGAAAATTATACGGACAAAACGTTCTGCTTCTCGACTACTAGACGTTCATGATAATAATGATGAATATAACAACAAATGGCATATTATTTATTGTGTTACGTACGGGTGTCCGTCGTAATATATTTATTAGTTTGTATTTGGTTCTAGTCGAGTGTCAGGTACTCGGCTTGTGGGTTCTTGTCTGTGTTAAAGCGGTGTTACGCACCTCACCTGGTTTTGTTGTTGTGTGGAAGTGTATGTGTTTCGCCCTGTCGTCGTCGTCAGATTCCTACAAAGGTCGGTTGTGGCGGCGGCCTTGGGCGTAAACATAACACACACGATTGCACTCAAGATCTTTTATTTAGATTTTTCACAGGTTTGATCGTGTGGTTTATACTGGCGCGCTTGTGCGCGGCACTACCCCTACGATCTCGGGTCTTCGCTGAGTCGGCACAAAGGGGCGAGCGTTCGCAACGTGATGGCCTCGCTCGACTCTAACACTATCAGTTCTAAATAAGAGTAATAATTGAATTGTGAATTTTAGACTCGCAATATTTTGACGCGTAATACCGCTCGGGTAATTAACGCGGTACAATAATATTACGAGGGGCGCAAAGTGCCGTTCTGGTTAACTTGCACGCAAAGAGTTCTAAATGGTTTTATTCGGTCTTCCGCACTCAATGTTACACTCGCGAGACTCTAAGCACGCGAGATGTACTTGCCCTAAGGTATGAGTATGTCGGTCGTTCGATACGTCTGTTCAGCCGAAGGTGTCGATTTCGACTGGCGATCAAGTCGTCGATCGGAATACTCATTACCGTGGGGCGAGGGTGTTGGAAGAGTCTCGCGGGGGCAACAGGAAGTGTCGGGTTTCGTTATTCTAACAATTGCATTTACTGCATTTTGGTTTTTTTGGTTATAATTCGAGGTAAGTGATGATTTGATAGCGCGTGCAGTTCCGTGGGAACTTCTACCGTAGAACCGTGCGTTTTAGGGAACTTTGATGACGAGGCTGCAAGTGCATCGGTGGGCTGTTCAGCCAAGTTGTTGCTAGGCTGATCAGTCCGTAACAATTGCAATAATGCGTGAATAATTGGATAAAAATCACTCTTTAATTGTTCGTTCATATCGGTACAGAAATAGGTAAGTCTTTCGCTATTACGGAGTAATGTCTTACTTCGGAAAGGAACTGGATTACTATGGTATTTTTATGAAAAAAGTCTGTTTGGCACCTACTGCCTTTGAAGATTAAAATATAATCGGAACGCTTTAATAACCATTTTAACAGTAAATTTGTTATGGATTATACGTATTGCAATAATGATAGTCGTGATAAAAGTGTTTGAAACATAGAGATTTTTCACCACGTACAAGTGACAACAGCTGCTTCGCCGCATATGTCGCATGTCGGTGCATTTTGTGAAAAGCAGAATTGTAGCGGATTTTCGAACTTTGGTGGTCTTTCTTGTACGTAACCGCTTTTGTGCCACACATATTAAAAAAGGTTTATTAATCGTGGAGAAGAAAACTGGTTGTGTGTAAGAGATTATAATTTAACAATATTATCTGTCAAGTGCAGATTAACATCGTTGTTGTATAATATTACTATGTCAGAGAAGTGTTTAATGAAGTTTTCCATACACGAAAACCATAAACATCAAGGGGCTGTATCATTCCTGTTGCACCTACAAGAATTACGAATTGCAATTTTAATTAATTGTCTATAGAACTAATGAAACTAGTGCAATATATTTACCTGCTGGAATAGTTAAAACTTGAATATCTCCCCCTTGCATATCCATTTCTTTCAACGCAGTTAGCCATTGACGGCTCCAAGAATCGAGAAGTATTACGGATTTTGGACCAGCATTCGGAATATATACTTCTTGGAACCGACGCTTGAAATGGTCAGTCGTCAATTTTCCAGATTTTGAAGTCAATAGAAATATATTTTCGGCCCAGAACATAGTTTGTTCCACTCGAGGTCCATATTTGCCAGTAGGTTCGTTTAAAACGATGCATGGTAAAAAGGCGGTTATGTAGAAGAAAGACCACCAAAGTTCGAAAATCCGTAACAATTCTGCTTTTCACAAAATGCACCGATATGCGACATGTGCGACGAAGCAGCTGTTATCACTTGTGCGTGGTGTAAAAAATCTCTGTCGTTCAAACACTTTTATCATGACTATCATTATTGTAATACGTATAATCCATAACAAATGTGCCGTTAAAATGATTATTAAAGTATTGCGATTATATTTTAATCTCCAAATGCAGTATGCGCGGAACAGACATTTATTTGTAAAAATACCATACTAATCCAGTTACTTTTCGATGCAGGAAATTATTCCGTAATAACGAAAGACTTACATATTTCTGTACCGATATGAACGAACAATTAAAGGGTGATTTTTATTCAATTATTCATGAATTATTGCAATAAATAATATGCCATTTGTTGTTATATTCATCATTATTATCACGAACGTCTAGTAGTCGAAGAGGAGGACGTTTTGTCCCTATAAATTTTTTTGTTATCTCCGCCCGTTCACGAATGAACAAAGTTTTTGAGTTGCCCCCTTAAGGGCAATGTTAAGTCAAAACAGTGAAATTTGTATCGATTATTTGGACTGGTTGAACTTCGAGTCTATCTTATTTTATTTCTACAAATTTTCATCCATGCCGCGTGGTAAGAATGTTGAACGGCCGGGAGGGGGATGATTGGGGGTGGGGGGTGCGTGGCACTTACAAATATGTATTCGAGTATTCAAACGAATTTATATTAACATGAATTTAACCGGGAATGGCAAAAGGCCAGCTGATTATACGATGCAATTGAGTATAAAATCGAAGGGTAGATTTAACCCCTTAATTATGAGATATCGGAAAAACAAGAAAAAACACCTAAACTTTATTTTGTCATCCTCTACCTGTATGCAAATTTGCATCCCAATCGGTTAAGAACTGTCTGAGATACGTATGAAAAAATTGCAATAAACAATATGAAATTTGTTGTTATCTGCACCATTCTCATATCCAGTGTATAGTACGCAAAAAAATAAATATTGCTGCAATTTGAAACTTTTTCATATCTCGTGTTGTTCAAAAGTTATCGACGAAAAACGAAAAATACCCCTATTGTCGAGGGTGCGTTTCAAAGCTCTTCAAAATCAATCTTGGTACGTCTAAAAAAATACGTGTCGCCTATTTTTGTCCGTTCTATGACCATGCCAAATTTCATCAAAATCGGCGAGATACACCTGAGACCGTTTCCTTGTGAGTGGGAATTTTTCGGAAAATAATGATGATTTTTTTTGAAGACTCTGTATCACTAATTCTAGAAGGATATTGGTGTATAGCGAAACTACGTCGAAGGAAGCAAGTTCTTAGTCTAGCGGAAGGGTAATGTTCGTAACTAGTTTTCGTAAGGAAAAGCTATATTTTATGCAGGACTCAGATCGTTTTATTAATTTTGATAGATTTGACTATATAAAGTATGCTAACTTGTATGTTGGGCCGTTTATGGATGAGACAATAGGACGAAGCAAACAATTTTCTTTGTGCATTTTGGGGAGACAATATAGGCGTGCTAAGCTACAATTTTTAGCTTTCATCAACCATTAGTACAGAAACGGTCACACATCAAATTCATCATTTAAGACTATTGGCTATAAACAAAACCACGATGACCTTCTTCAACGAGATTCTACACATATTTGGATACATAATATGACCTTCATTCCAAAATTGGCCACGCAATACAACATCTAAGACACGTCTACATGAACAACTTCGGTTTTTAATGAAATATTGAAAAGAAGGTTTGATCCCCAAAACATATTTATAGACAGAACTTAAGCAACATTTCTATAGCAAGCGACAAATACAAACTTAAACTTAGAAGAATCGCACATAAAACTTATAAATCCATGCTAAACTTAGAGATAGTAGACATTAATAACAGAATTAAAATTCTGAACTGACAAATTGACAAAGATACTACAATAATCAAGATCAATCCACAACTCAATCGCAGAATTTGAATGCAAAATAAGGTACTTACTAGAACAACCGATACAGAATAAAATCAGAAAAAAATTTAAACAAATAATAAACAAAATTAATACACCTCGCCCAAATCGAATTATCAATAACAAGATCATTTCTGAAAAATAACCCACAATTACTAATCACTAGAGCGGATAAAGGAAACTGTATCGTTATCCTAAACAGGTTAGATTATATCACGAAAACCCAAAATCTTCTCTCAGACTCAACCACCTACGGACTTGTAAATGAAAGTCCAATCAACAAGCTACGTAACGAAGTTAACAATATTTTAACTAGATGGAGAACACTTAAGATCCCAGATGAAACAACACACAACTAGCTGAAGGCTGAAAATTGCAGTGTACCACGCCTATATTGCCCCCCCAAAATCCACAAAGAAAATTATCCGCTTCGTTCTATTGTCTCATCGATAAACAGCCCAACACACACACAAGTTAGCATACTTTATACAGTCATATATATCAAAATTATTAAAACCACCTGAGTCCTACATAAAAGATATCTTTTCCTTACAAAAACTAGTTACAAACATTACCATTTTGCTAGACTACCAACTTGTTTCCTTCGACGTAGTTTCGTTATACACCAATGTCCCTCTAGAATTAGTGACACAGAGTCTTCAAAGAAGATCATCACTATATTCCAAAAAATTCCCACTCAACGAAATAATAAAAATAATTGAATTCATTACGTTTTCCACATTTTTCACATTTTAAAATAGGATTTATCAACAAATCTTTGGGCTACCAGTCAGCTCACTATTGGCCCCAATTTTATCTAATATAGTAATGGTGACTTAGAATCAAACTGCTTACAAAAACTGAAATATACCATCCCGTTATATAAAAGATATGTCGATGATATAAACATGGCTCTTCCGACAAAGGAAATAAACTCCACACTAACAATCTTTAATTTTTACCATAATAAATTACAATTCACAACGGAATTTGAAAAAACACTGCAAATTACCATTTCTAGACATCCTGTTAGTTAGAAACGACAATTGAATTATTACAGTTTGGTATAAAAAACCTACTTGGTTAAGTAGATTTATCAATTTCTTTTCGCACCATCCGCTTTCCCAGAAAAAAAGGGATTATCATCACGCTAGTAGATAGAGCAATAAAATGATCACATTTTTTTCACCAAAAAAACCTACAACTCATTAGAGACACTATGCAGCAGAATTGTTATCCAGACTCCTACATTAACAAAATTATCAAATTACGAATGACACAAATAGAATCACAACCCCAACCCATAATGAAATTCGATTCTTCAAGAATAATAAATTTACCATTCACACACAATATCCATCACCAATTATTCCGCCTTCTACAATAATATAACATAACACTAATTACCAATAACAAACACAAAATTTTATCAACAATAGGATTCACAAAGGACAATATAGAAATAACCAACAAATCAAACTTCATCCACAAAATGAATAGCGCCGATTGTAACTCTGTTTATATAGGGCAAATAAAAAGATACTTAAAAACCAGAATTGATGAACATAAAAATAGCCTTAGGCACACAAACAACAATTACATATCTCTAGCACAACATGGCATTCAACTAGGACACAAATTTAATTTTGACAATGTGAAGATCCTAAATAATGAAGAATGGGTAAAAAAAAGATTAATTCTTGAAATGATACAGATAAAATCACATCCCAATACAATGAATATCAAAACAGACAGTGAGAAATTAAGCTGCATATATAATTCTATTATTTAATAAACATACGATAGTTCTGAATGACCCACCCAAAAGATGAACCGTCTCTCAGTAGATACGGTACTGATTGCAACTCTTAACTGTCTCCGCGTTGGGCTTGACTACTAACACCGCAATTGATCGTGAATACGAGTTCATCTCTATGTTTAAATAATTTAACATTCGTAGTTCTAGAGAGTTGTTCTTAAAACTCCGTATTGCTATGGAACTTTTAATCGGTAACTACTACACTGCAAATTTTAGTGATCAATTACAATAAAAACATTACAATTTCCTTGTTCTCTCGTCGTCATTACAGAGGATACCAGTTCGCAAAATAACGGATTTGGTATCTATCAAATAAAAATTTACTGGTATGGAAAAGGGAAAAAGAGATGATTCTTTAAATTTTCTCTCTAAATTCATTGGGATTGGTCCGTCAACTTAATCCTAATGATCCAATTCTACTGAATAGTTGGTTGTCAACTTCATAAACCATGAATCGTCAAGGTTTGTCAGCTTTGCTATATACTGTCACGCCGTTGGGAGGGAAGGGGGGGTGTATGGGAGTTTACACAAAACAAAAAAAAATTTCAGGAAGTCATTAACAACTTTATTTATATTCTATTATTGATATTTCATTGACACGGCGAACTATCTCCGGGGTATTTAGCAGATAACAAACTTGTCGGATTTTTGAGCACCAGTTAAAATTTTTGTTTTTGAACCAAAAAAAAATTGTTAACACAAAAAAAAGTAATAATATCAATACCTTTATAATGAGGGAGTTTATTGGCTAGCGCGTAGGGGACGGGGGTTCAAGCGGGAATAAATCTCAGGGAGAGGATTCGCCGACGCAACGAACTTTTAATAATTACCACTGGCTGTGTGGTTTTCGTTTCGTAACTCGGCTTACTCGAAATTATAATATTACCGGTGACACGGCCAGTCGTACGGAGAGGGAGCAGGTGGAGGTGAGATGTTTGGTTTGGGAGTCGGCTGTGCCGAGGAAGGTCGGTTGTGTATATCTCGATCGCGCAAGTCACGCGCTCGAATGTTCTCGACGTCGATATGGGTAATAATAGGTAAAGGTGGAAGGGGGGGGGTTGAGTCAGGCGGGCAGATGACCGTTACTCTTTTATCTCGATATTCGCTACTCTATCTTCGATAATGTCTACAGCTGTCCCATACGACTTTTTAATGAACAAAAACTGAAGCCAAAATGCAAGGGGTAGACGCAAGCAATAAGGAAGGGGGGATGCTATATACAATCAACGAAAAAGGGGAATAGAAAAATTCGCGAATGGCCGTGCCGATAAGGTTGACCCGTGCAAACACCGGTCCGTTGTAAGGTCCTTTTCCTCGGGCTCGTCTCTCCTTTTCTCGATCTCGCTCGATCTACACACTCACTCACACACTTTCCGCCTCGACACTCAACTTCTGCAAACGTTCCGATCCTCTGTACTCCAATTTCTTTTTCTATACTCTAATTTTCTCTCTCTAATTTTTGGCTTCTTATCTGGTCGTCGGCTCGTCGCAAAAGTGACAACCACATGGCCGGCCGGAAGCTCGCGAAATTTTCGCGCTCGGTGATTGGCTACCGGCCGGCATCGATCATCGTGGCAGCAGTGACACGGGTCGATAGGAGATGGTTCAAACGTATTATCGATTTAGGACTGTCGCGAGCGAGATCTATTGGGGAAAGGTATGTAATTAGGTCGATCGATAAGTAGGGATTTATTGCGGACGGGAATTTATAATTGCGGGTAACAAGGATGTATCGAAATCGCCGTGCGCTGCTGCCATTTTCGTCTCTCTGTCGCCGCTCAGCCGATGGATGGCTATTTCGCGGGAATGGGCGGGTGCATAGATTTTGACAGCTGGTTAGACTCCGTGTATTGTGCAAGTGAGTTGTGAGTGATTTATTTATTGATTTCTTTATTTATTTCGGTGGGTGAGCAGCGATAAGGATGTTCGGGTTGGTCCAGGTAGGTAAGTTTTCATTGCTTTATTCGTAATTTTCTTGTGTGTCGTCTCCTTTATTTCTTTTCAGGTTACGTCGGGTCAGTCCTTCGAGGACGACGAAGATGCCTCCTTTGGTGGTCCGTTGGGTCTGGCAGGTCAACCCGCGTGAGGAGTTTTTCAGTATCTTGATGTGTATTTTGCGGTTTTCTTCTTCTTTTCTGGTTGCAGAGCCGGTCGAGGACGACGTCGAGGACGACGATGTCGACGACGATGTCAGCGATGATGTCGACGACGATGTTGACGATGATGTCGACGACGATGTTGACGACGAGGTCTCGATGGAGGACTCGATGGAGATGGCAGTGATGTTGTTGCTGCGCATGGGTCTGTCAGGGCCAGTGTTATCGTGTTACGTCCCAGCATGGGTGACGCGCACCTCCGGTCAACAAATTAGACTACTACCTTAACTACCTGTAAACCAATGCAGCCTGCCGGTAAAATTTAAACAGTATGTACAATTTTTTCTCTCTTATTACTATTTTACTGTTGCATTCATAAACTATGTCATTTATCCGTAGAAACTAAACAGATGAGGGGAAAGATCCCAGCTAAGATTACATACATGCACCAGGCAACTTAAAATCATAAGCAAAACACTCCATCCGGTCATAAACACCCTCTCTGGCAAACATCTTTTTTAATGTCTTTTCTACGAACCTCTTGCGCGTTTTCGTAGCTCGACTCCTAG
>JAPYZT010003989.1:0-11223 GCA_030522965.1 Tryphoninae sp. A BG-2022a | reverse complement strand
TGTATGTATGTATGTATGTATGATGTATGTATGTATGTATGTATGTATGTATGTATGTATGTATGTATGTATGTATGTATATATATCCATGCAACAGGAGACAAACGACGGAGGATTCGCGAGAATCCGTGGGTGTGCTATATAGCTATACAACGATGCTGGATGGGAAAGAGAGCCGGTTTCCCATTCGCCCCGCATACACGCACACGCGCGCGCGCCCATACGGATCCAACTTGGCAAACGACTCGTGAATTTGCGATTGTCTTCTTAGCGATTCACGGCGATTCGTAATGTCCGTGAAAAAAAAAACGAGTGAAGCAACGGAGGGGATAAAAAAAAGTACCTAGAAACACGTTGTACATATTGGACGCGGTGTGGCGTACACGCCCTCAGCATCGAGAATTTCAGTGCCATCGCGGACTGTGAATTATCGCTCGGAGACTCGACGATAATGATACTTTAATATGGAAACTTGAGCGTTTTCTATAACGGACGAATATTTGTTATTCCCGGATCACCAACTGTGCGAGTGAAAACGAAAAAAAAAAACGGAAATTAATCCCTCAAGAATAGCGCACCACTGGCCTGAATTCCAACCCCCCGCGGCTCGAATTACGTTGAAATTAGCCGAAAGAGAGTGAAAATAAAAAAAAGGTGAAAACGAAGGAAAAAAAACCAACTCTCTCTCTTCCTCTCGCCGTAGTTGTGACCAACGATGCCACGTTGCTCGTGCTGGCCGGCGGCATTTTCGTCCATTTTCATTAACCGAGATTGCCTCGTTCCATATTCTCGAGCTCTCGAATGACGCTGGCGAGGACGGTAAGAGCAACGGCAGGGGGCAGGACACACTGTCGGATGAATAATAAAGACCGAGAGAGAGTGAGAGAGAAAGAGAGTGAAAAAGAAGATGAAAAAGTTTTCCAATACTCCTTCTCGTAGCTCTGGGAGCCGGATGCGAAAAGCTCGGCTCTCAACGGCTCTTGTTCCTCCGTCTTTCCCATCCGCCCCCATTTTCGTCCTCGTTCCTACGAATCAACGCTTTTCTTTCCTTCGTTCTACCACGCTTCTCATTTCCGACCCGCCGAATGATGGCACATGCACGACTATACCGCCCGTGTTTAGGTATATATATATATATATATATATATATATATTCTCACTCGGCGCTAAATTAACGGGGGTAGCAGCGAGGTGTGTACCAAGAGCTGACGGACGGCACGAGTATACCGTGTATCTCTCTTAGCCTGCTCGTCCGTTCCGTTTATATATGCAAGAAAAAAAAACGAGAAAAGAAAAAAAAAGTAGAAAACACAGAAATCGTTTCGTCCGTAAACGAGAAGTGGAGGATGAGAGCTGGAAGGAAATAAAGTAACGAACTGCGCGAGTGTGAGTAACTCGGTTACGCAAGACCCCCCCCCCTCCCCCCTCCCCCTCGTTGGCGAACCCGGAGGGAGACGTGGAGAGGAGGGCAGGGCGAGCATTGAAAATACAGTAAGCACAGAGAGTGTTGCATACGTAACGTTCTCTGGACTCGGCGAGTCTGCCGTAGCTTGAAATATTCAAATTACCCGGAAATGAGGATGAAGGAGCGGGGCAGAGGGACGAGGGGGTATCGAGGAAACGGGAAATTTCGTTCGGTGATGGACGCGCTATTGAAACTGTGCGCGTCGACAAACGTGATGATGTCACGATCAAATTCAACGCAGAGAAATGATTTATTCTCGATTATCGTCGACGTTAATAATAATAGAAATTATCACTGGGAACGGGAGGAGAATTGTCCGTAACGCGATTATTTCGTAGCGCAAACATTCGGGATATAATAATTTATCGTAAATCTCCCAGGGAATTCTGAAAACACGATGAATTTCGCATCATTGTATTGTTCAGAATTTAATTAATGTAAAAAATTTACGTTTAATCCAGCGACGAAAGAACGCGGTGATGTTATTTTTCATCGGGGGAAAAAAATACGTTTACGTATTCGTTGAATGTTGAAAAACTGTTGCTCGATAGAATTCGAAATGCGCGACATTGAAAAGTTTCGGTCGGGCGAAAGAACGAAAATCTCTGGAGGTTTTGCCGTCACCTCTCGCGGCCTTCTCGGTTGCTAGAGGGGGTTAAGAGAGGTGAGAGGGTGGAAAAAGAGTCGGCTCTCTCTCTCGCTCTCTCGCGTCTTACGCCTTCTTCTTTCACTTGGAAAGATGCCAGTGAGGAGTGCGACGTTAACGCTTCTGTGCGCCGACCCCGCGCGAACCCTCTCGCGACCGCGAGACGTCTCGCACTCTCGAGAGAGTTTCGACATCTCCTGCACCGAGTCAAACCCCTTCTGACTCTTTCTCTCGCTCTCTCTTTCTCTCTCCCTCTCTCTCTCTCTTTTGCTCTCCCTCTCTCCCAAGGTATTCTTCCTTTATCTCTCTCCGTCTATCTTTTTCTCTCGCTCCGGCTGTATTTTGCCCGAACCCCGAAAACCCAAACCAGGCACCGTGGGCAACCTCGTTTATTTTGTCTCGTCGTGCGAGACACCGGATGGCCGGAAGGAGACGTCTCTAGAGACTTTGAAGTTTCCTTTACGCGTTTCCGCGTTTCCTCTCTGCGCGGCAGGGGGTGCAAACTCTCCGCAAGAGAGATCCGATCTCACGAGTTGCGATTCGATCTTACGGCTTGCTGTGAAGTATTTGTACATCGACCGAGGTATTTTACGTGGGTGAAAGATCCTTTTGTGAATGGTTCGGTGTATTTCTACGAGTGAGTATTCATTACGAAGAAATTCTCTATTCTTTGTTTTTCCGCGGAACTCGATTCTTCGTCTCTAACATCAATAACTTAAAATTATTTCTGCAAGAGTCGAACACACTTTTATCGTTTTTTTTTTTCATAGTTTCAATAATGCAGCACCTAAAATTATCTTACATACCTCGGGAATTGAGTAAAATCGTGCCGCGATAAGTAAATAAAAACGCTAATAAAAATTCGAGAGGCCAGCTGCGACTTTCGTAATGACAAAATTGACGATCGTTATGGGTTACACACCTTTCTCGCTCGCTTATCGATGACGCGAAATAATGCTTTACTCTTGTCTCTTACATTCTCTGTGCACGACTGTCGCAACGGAACACCTGTTCAACTCCCGGGGCAGATAAACTTGCCAAGTCAACGTTTAACGATTCGTCAGTCGATGTGCGGTCTCGCGCTGCTCTCGGGTGCTAAACTAAATCGAGAATATGCGCCGGACCAGTTTCTTACTCCCTCTCTCTCTCTCTCTCTCTCGCACATACACGCTTTTTCGTACGCCGTGGGCTCTTTAACTCCTCGAGTGTGCTTCTTCGGGAGTAACTACATAAATATGACGATTAAATATTTTTATACAACTGTGTAAACATATATGTCGTCGCGTAAGAGCGTCAAGCAGTCTGCAACTCTGAAGATCATTCCATATGGGCATGCTCACGATATATCTGTATTGTGAGCGGAAACACATAGATAACACATAGATAACATAGATCCACAGGGCGAGTTTGAGATGCTTATGGAAACCTAGAAAACTTACCCTTACCTGAAATAGGATAAGAGAGAAGGAGTCCATAATAACAAACCAACTACGGATAGCACGAAGATACCAAATATCCTTATGGTGCAGGAAGTTACATCCTTAGTACCGGCGGACGACAGGGGCGCCAAAGTAGAACCCGAAGTGCCATCATCGAGCGACCGCAGTGCTGAAGCGGTTGGTATCTCGGTCACGACAGCATACAATGCTACAAGTGATCCAAACATGGAGAGAACAAGTCGCAAGTCTCCGGAGGTTTTCGAACGGATAAATCGGGACGTACAGGCCCTTGTGGACTTAATTCACCCAAAAAAATAATCTATATAAGGAGCTGAAGGACTTGACGAGAAGCGCTATGAGATTGTTAAAGGAGTTTGCCAAGATGTTATAGCAAAGGAGGGAAGAGTTGCGGCAGGTTTTGCATATGGAGAATGGGGAGACACAAACCTCGCCTATCTTCCAGAAAGGCTCATCACGAAAAGGTGAAGCAGACTGCCGCTGACGTGACTAGGCTAGGATCTGCAACTCCCAAGAATGTGAAACTCAGGGAATCTTACAGAGGCAGCTAAGTCGCCAGTGTCCTCCTCCCGACTGCGATGGGTAAAAGTTACTGAAAACCGGGAAGTTTAGAAGCTAGGTGAACTATCGAGTTCAGCTGCTTTAGATACCAGGAATTTGGGTATCTTGCGAGGGACTGTCGTGCGTAGTCGATCGGTCAACGCAGTGCTTATGGTACGACAAAGAGGGCCACAAGGCAGTGGTATGCACGAACGCGGTCAGAAGTACCAAGCAAGCACGGGTTACTCAATGATTGATACCACTAGCTGAGTCGTTGGCATAGCCACAAATGCTATCAGTGTCAGTCAGTGTACCAAGCTAGCATCGCTTTAGATATCCGGAATGTCTTCAATTCGGCTACATGAGACAACATAACTGTCCTCATCATGAAGTGGACGGGCAGCCATCACGAATTCGTCAACTTCCATCTGCCCGCGGCGCTGACCGGAGGCGGCTGCTTATACAGCCACCTTCACTGCATGCACGTGTACGAAAGAACAGAGGGTCCAACATGTGCTGGAGACGCCGAAGGCGTGCTATACGCACTATTCTAGTGCGCAAGGTTCAATCAACAATGGGAGCAATTCTGAACCTTTTAGACCGGGTCCATGACTCCCAAGAGTAACGGAAGATGCCTGCTGTGCTCAAAGGAAGACTTGGTCATTACTTTCGCTATGCCCATAGTAAACACGGGGAATACCATCAGCCGAGAGGAGGATAAACGTAACCAGAGAGCTGGAGCTGGGACATCCGGCACATATATCCCCCTCTAAACATATGACAGTTCATCTAGGTACAACCTGACCCCCCCCCCCCCCATGGTTGTAAGCAGATTGCATGCAAGCTTCACACTCCTGCCAAAAGAATCTGATACGGTTAACAGAAAGTGCGTGTGCGATTTTAATTTGTTTTTTTTGCCTTTTGTTTGATAGTAAGACTACGCACAGCATAGTAAAGACGTGAACTCATTTTAACAGACGTAGTATAGGTTAACGTACTGATTCATCAAAAGGTAACAAAAGTCTGAGTCATTTACTCGGGGGTAATCGACCGTCTGTCGGTGAGGAAAGAAAGTGGGAGCAGCAAAGTATTACTCATGAAATTATGAATATTTTTGAGACGTCCGTCGCTCTAACCGAACGATTTTTAGTAAATTAGGTCGCTGAAAGCGGTTCGTCGTTTTAATCGAAGTCGTACTAAACGGATATACTTTCACGGTAATTTTTATGAAAATCAAACTCGAGTATACATCTACGTCGCTAACAGTGGTTGGCCGTTATAAACGAACTCGTACTAAATGGATTCTACTCTACATATATATTATATATCAAGCATTAATACATCATATTCGTGATCGACATTGATGGGTACGCGATTAGCGTGCGGTTCGGATAATTGCCAAAGTAAAGCAGCGTTTCATGGTCCCTCGCTTGGTGCGCTGAATATTTAACCGCTAGCTCGCGCATCGCATCGTTGAGCGCGGAGGGCATTCTTTCGGATCATTGATGAGAACCCGAGAAACAATTAGGCTTTTAAAAAACCGACTGTACCTAAACACAAGTTTTCCACAGATTTCTGGTGTCCTAGGCGAAAACAATGCAGCATAAGAAGTTGTCCGTGGATTCCCTCGTAAAATAAGTTTAGATGAGCAAAATACAGGTAGGGAAACGACTGGAAAAAAGGGGAAAAGAGAATGGGTTATAAAAACCCGAAAGGATATACACTGGGAACAATGAATAAAGGGAATAAGAAAAGGAACACATCAAAGTCGTGACTCTTCTCTGCGAACAACTGGCTATTCAACCGTTTCATGTCATTCGCTTTCCGCGTCTGCACGTCTCATCCACACCGAGGAAACAAAACTGTCGCGACGTCATGCTCGCGTGTTTCAAAAAGTCGTTCATCAACATTTTTCGCGCGAAGCACTCACTTGCAATCAGAGAGTAGTTTTCTACGAGCTCGCGTATCTATAGATATGGATACATTCACGAATAAAGAAGCTAGGGTCATAGTTTACGTACATATGTATAGATAACTGTTTGCGTTTGTCCGGTCACGCAAACGACCTTTCGATTTTAATTCTGAAATGTAAAAGGCAAAACCTCGTGGCGTTGCAACGAGCGTGAAGCTCGACCATTAGGCCGTTCTATGTAAGCAAGTAAAATGACTATCCATCATTTATATGTATATATATGTAGGGCCCGCCCGTCGTGCTCTGGTTTTCACGCTAACCCCAAGACTCGCCTACTTCTTTTTTTTACCTCGCTTTTCTTTTTATCACCGAGTTGCCCAACCCGTAGGACCGCTGCTATTTAATGATGGAATCGCCTCTGTTGGTTCAGACTCGTTATTAATTTTTCTCTTCTTTATATATCTCATTCTATATATTTATATATGTAAACAGTGCTTTCACTGTGTATAGCCTAGTCCAGAATCGGAGAAGAAATTAAAAAGCAGCTCCGCGCCGAAACACTGTGTTTCTCCGTTCTGGAAAGTGCTCAATGAGCTCCGAGAGATTTCACAACGAACGAGCCGAGGAGCAAGAAGTCCGTCACGACGAGATTTAAAACCCGGCAGTCCATACCGACTGTACGGCTGCAAGACGTTATAACAGCACGTTTTACGATAACACACAGCTTCCCCTTCACCAAAGACAATAATGTATCGTGACGCTGACACTAATTCGAGTAAACTATGTTGAAAATACAATTGCAAAACTATTCTCCGCGTCAATGAAGAAATCGTTTATAGTCATCGATAATCGATCGAATCGGTCGATGGCAAAATAGATTACAAATGGCTCTGAAACGAATTGAGATGATTGATCCAAGATTAATCGAAGAAGATAACATACAAGAATAAATCGGCGATCTAAGGTATTTTGTTTCTTCTTATTATTGTACAAATATGAACGTACTCTGATGAGATTCCTCGATCAAAGAGAGACGTGCGTAAGTTAAAGGACGAGACTTACCTTTGCGAGTATAACGAGGATTATAACGAGTTGTCCGCAAAAGCATGAAATTGGCCGACGTTGGTCGGTGTGAGTGATGCTACGTCTCGTCCACCCCGATTCGCTCATTTTTAACCCTTTGACACTCGTTCCACGTCGAGCTCGCGCATAAACGCGCACACGCGTTATATCGTCGTTAGGCTTTTACGCCCACGCTCGAGGCTTTCGCGCACACGCGCACACACAAACATGCACACAGAAACACACGTAGAGCGGGGCGTACGTCTCGTTGTTGTTACTTTTTTTGTCGTTGGTATACAAGGGGGCTCGCCGAGGGTGAGAGATGTGTGTTGTCGAGAGGATAAAATGCGAGGCGTCAGCAACTCGGTACGGAGATCTCGTTGACGACGGCGACGACGTCGACAACGACGACGAAGAAGGAATAGTCGAGAGTACGGAGAGTCGAGAGGAGGTGGTCCAGGCGGCGCATGGACCAAGAAGGAGAGAAAGGGAAAGACGGGGCAAGAACAGCGAGTCCGCGTGTGCGGGAGGAGGAAACGCGGAAAAGCGCGTGCGAGAAAGCGGAGGCCTTCTCTCGGTGGTTGAGTTTACTTTTTTTCTTTTCAAAAAAAAACACGAGGACGCAGACGTGCGGGGTTTGAAGTGTCGAAAGGTCACATTACGGGGCTCTTGTGAAGAGCTTTGAAACGGTACGGACGAGGGACTCGCAAGAGGAAGGGGTGAACGGGGGATGAAACAACAAAGAGCAGAAATAAAAAAGAAACGAGGGGAAAGACGAGTGCGTCGAGAACGAAGGAGACGTCGACAAAGGGATGAAAGAGAGATAAGCCGATGGACAAAGAGGACGGACGATTGTTTACGTGGGAATGTCGGAAGACGATGATAATTCGACGTAAAATAATTCAATGCTTATTGTTCTTGCTTCTCGCTTCAACCCGTCTATTCTCGTTCCTATCGAGTTTCACGGTTGATACGTCTCGAAAGTGTTCGACGAATCGAATACGACGGGATTAGATCGGAAAATCAGGGTGTCATCCCTCGTATCAGTGAAAGAAGACAGTCTCTCATTCCCTTTTTCACCCTTCGTGGGGGTTGTTTTCACGAGGGTTGAAAATTCGATGACCGAAGGAGGGTGTCGATTGGATTGAAGAGAACCTCGACATTGATCGAGGAATCGTTATTTGTGCCACGAGGGATGAAAATTTGCGACACGCCAGGAGACGAGGCTTGTGTAACGAGGATGAGAGTTGATGAGATAATCGAGGATGAAAGGAGGTCGAGGAGGATCGAGGACGAGATGAAGGAAGGGAAACGAGGCTTCGTTTATCGATCGATACGATGAAAATGTATCTCTCGCTCTTGGAGTCGATGCAGTGGGGGCTGGGTAGGGGGTAGGGGGCGGACCGTAAGCGCGATCGATTGATCACGAAAGATCGAAGGTCCGGCTCCGTTGATCCTCGCGCTGTTTCTTCTTCGGCTCCTCACTGGCTCCGGTTAACTCCCTACTGACGACGACGGACACCTGTGCACCCGATCGACTCGTTCGACAACGCGCAGCAGCCATATCCAGTGGCAAACGGCTGTTCGACTGGCCGGCACGAGACGGACCAACGGCCTCACCGCGATTCTCTTGGGCTCTTCTTGCCAGGAACCACCGAGATCTTACCGACCAACCCACACGTACACGGAAACACACGCGCACATCCACCCGAGCGAAACTTTATACGTGTTTCATCTTCGTCGATGGTAAAATCTACGATACTCCTTCCTTCCTACGAAATGAAAACAAATCGAACGATCGAATATTAAATCACTATCGTACTCGACAGTTCTCAATTTCTTTATTCATAAGAACCAAATTTTCACGAGTGTCAAACCCTCCACCATGGAAAACGCACACTAATTTTCATTTATTCGTGTCACTCGTTATTTTGTTTCTTGTTTTGTTTTATCGAGATTTCAGTCTCGTAGATTTGCTTCTCGAATATCAACTCGACGAGAGAGGAAGGAAGAAAGGAAAGCCGTGGATGCGGAGGGTTGGGTAAGAGGGAAGGGGGGGAATAGGAAAAATCACGTGTGAGATCACCGAGGTAATTCGAACGAAAGAACTTTATTTAATGGTCGTTCGCGTAATTTTTCTTCTCTTCGATTCGATTCGCGTACATTCGTAACGGAAAATGAATAATTGTTAACTCGGATCTGTTCCGGAGTCGATCTTTTACGTTGTATACAACTATACTACTGTTTCTCGTCTGGCGCACTTTCATGACGCGCGCGAGCTTGCCGTGCCAACGAGGCCTCGTCGACTCTACCGGACTCCTACTTCTGGCTTGTCGCTGCTGCTGCTTTTGCTACAGGCCAGGCCAGGCTAAACCGCTTTGCCTTCGCCTTTCCATTCCATT
The DNA here is from genome assembly GCA_030522965.1 of Tryphoninae sp. A BG-2022a. Classification (NCBI taxonomy): domain Eukaryota; kingdom Metazoa; phylum Arthropoda; class Insecta; order Hymenoptera; family Ichneumonidae; species Tryphoninae sp. A BG-2022a. The sequence continues at coordinate 1,739 of JAPYZT010003989.1, read as the reverse complement.
CCCTGCCCGTGGCGGAGTCGAAGCCCCGGCTATTGCCTCCTCGCTCTGCTACGCTTGCCCCATACGGCTTTGCCTCTTCCCCTCCCTCCCTCCCGCCAGACTTTCCCCTCTATTCCACTCCTCTCCTCGCCATTCCTCTCCACAATCCCACTCTACCTTCTTCGTTTAAATCCCGGGTATATACCTTCTCGTTCACCATTCGCCCCCGCCACTACGTCCTCCACCGGTTCGGTCCCTCGTTCGTCTCACTCGTTCCCATATTGTTGCATCGCTACTACGTGGCTTTCCATCTCCGTCTCTCTCTCCCTTCACCAATACACGCAAACTTTACTCCCACTCTTTTCGCCTTAAGCCAGGAACGTAGGCATAGAGAACGATTTCCCTGTAGGAAGGCTAAAACGACTTCGGAGCAAAATATTAACAGGTGGAGGAGACGTCGGTTGACAAGTGGAAGGAAGACGAACGAGTTTGTGAAAAAAGAGGAATGATAAATTGATTGCGATAAAAGTGTCAGTGGATTAAAATTGTATTGGGAAGGTTATCGATCTTGCTGATGGATAATTATTTGTTTTCTCTTTAATAAGATTATTTAGAGTCTGGGGAAAATTAATGAATTTATTTGAGTTGGGATTTTTAGGGATGATTTCTTTTGTTTTTCGAGAGATCGAAGATTTTAGGGAGTTTCGAGGGGCGTGGATTGCCATGAGAAACGTCAGGTGGACGCGTCATTCGGTTCATAAACAGGCGCCACTTCAACGAACCATCGCGCTACGGCCTTGACACGACCGAGACTGTTGGTGGGAGGTCGCACATGCGCGCGTTTGTCATTGTTAAAAAGAGATACCCGCGTAACGTTGGACGGAATGTTATAGCGATGTGCGACAGGTAGAAGCTGTCGATGACACGTAAAACCTTTCGAAAATTCATTTGTAAACGAAACAAAAGGATAAATACTTTAGAGGGAAAAGATAGTTTCGAGCTCGTGAAACAATTTTGCTCACATTGTAATAAAACTGTATTCGTGAATAATTTCTCAATTACTTGTAAAAAATATTTTTTTACATTTTCTGATATTCGAAGATGACTGAATTTTCAAAATATTTGGAAAGACAATGAAATTTTGAAACTGCCGATTCCTGTAATACCGCGCGCCGGCGAGGTAGATAACTGTTTTACCGACCACGGGTAAGTAGATCCGTTTTATTCGTATCTGAGGAATTACCAACAATCGGTCAATATCTGGCTGCTGTTAAAGTCGGAAATATTTCGTCTCTTGTTCGATGTAGACGTATTCACCGTACATGGTAGAACAATTCCGAAAGACAGACTAGTTTCAGTATACATCGTGTAGATGGCGTTCCCTGCTTCTTACCACAGACGTACCTCACTCGAGGCCAACGAACTCTTGACAGCGTGAACGTCACGTCACATCAGGTAATCCTAGACTAGCTTCAAGGCTTCGGTAATGAATGCAGACATTTTTCAACGTCAAATTATACACTCGTGAACGCCAGCTGGTCCATTACATCGAAGAAATTATCGTCCGCTTTATCACAAAGTTGTTCCACGCATGATTTACATCAATTTTTATCAATTTCGATATTTATAAAATTTTAGGATTTGGCCGATTACTTTGATTTAAAGAACGTATATGTATTTAATGCAATAAAAGTATTTGTATTAGTTTTCAATACAATTCAACAATTTATAATAATCGCGATATTCTATTGTTGTAAATG
>JAPYZT010003988.1:0-21673 GCA_030522965.1 Tryphoninae sp. A BG-2022a | reverse complement strand
TGTGTGTGTGTGTGTGTGTATGTGGGTATGGGTGCGTGTATATCGCATAAAAGCCAAGGTGAATCGGAGAAGGTGGGCCTGCGCTCTCGGCAGCCGCAGTGAAGTTATCGCGTTACCCGTGAACGCCCCAGCTCGCCCTGACTTCATTAGCAGTACACTAATTATGCACGGACTTGGCGGGTAATGCAATCACCCCCCTTTTCTCACACCACTTCCATTTCAACCCCGCGAACACCATCCCCCCCTAGTCGTTGCCGAGAGCCAACTCTCAGTCTGTTCTCTCCCTCTCTCTCTCTCTCTCTCTCCTTCTATATATATATATATCGAATGAGAACGAGAGGAAGAGAGGGAGAGGTGGGGGAAGGAAGAGTACTTTTCGCGAAAATGTCTTTGCCTCTTCCCGCGACGCTAGAACTTGGACGTCGTCGTGTCTCTCACCATCCTCGTTCTCATCTCTCTTCTCTTCACTACTTTCTTAGCTTTCTTCCCGCTTCCTCTCCTTTTTACCGCTATATACACGTATATCGCAAACCGTTATTTCGCACCCCCTGTCTCCTTTCTCTCTTCTATTCTCTTCTTTTTTTATATTTTCTTTTTTTTTTTTTAACTTTTTTCTTTTTCTCGCAAGTCATCATGAGTACTCACACCACCAGGCACCACCTTCCACTCAACCTCGTTTTATCTTCGTGTATGTCAAAACTCCTCGCACTTAAAGTGTATATATAGTATATGTATATATTTATATATAGGTGCTAAGGGGGTGGTTTCGTGGCGCGGTTCGCGAAGCAACGAGGAGATAGGGAGAAAGAGAAACTCCAGACGCGTTTCTTTTTTCGCGGGTAGAGAGTAGAATCGCACTTTGTGTCCTCCTTATATATATATATATATATATATATATATGTGTATATATGTGTGAAGACACCTGGAAGGAAAACCGGAAAACTTTCAACAGCTATCAAGGACCGCGTTACCAGGGCTCTCTTTCGTTCTCGTTTCTCGATTCTTCCGGTTTGCCCACACGTGCTTCCTGACGTACTTTTTTTCACCCATTTTTCTTCGCTCGTTGAATTGAATTTCGCAAACTGATTTATACGAGAATATTATTCTCAATAAAAAATTGACGATAGAAGCGGAAAAGGAGGTAAAATATATGCAAATGCGAATAATTAAAGTTGTTTTTTTTTTTTAACGGGAATGTAATGAGGTGTAATTTAAGAAAAGAATAAACAACCGGGATGCAACGTGGGAAACGTAACGTTGAACGGATTTCGATCGAAATTGAATTTTGGTCGAATCGTGAAAGGGATGAAATGAGAACGAGGAAAAGGGGGAAACTGTGTGTTTCTTCCGTATTTTATAACCCCAGGAATTCTCGACACCCTCATCGCTTTCTCGACTCCCTATTTTCCACGTGATAAGAACCCGCCGCTCTATAACCTTCTCTACCTTCCTTCCTCTATCTTTCTTCCTTTTATCCCACTCTTTCTCCTCTACGAGGCATTCGATTGTTTCGTGCCCCTTGCCAATTGGGCGATCTTTCGAGGACAGTCCTCGGGCTCGGGTCTCGAAACCATTTCCACTCTGTAGCTGCGGGTATAGTAATAGCTATCGATATATATATATATATATATATATATATATATATATATATATAAGCTTGATGGATGTCGTCGAAGCGATCTTGAAAGTGTCGAGCTCTTTTCTTCCACTTTCTCTCGAGGTCGTAATGGGACCGACAGATCGTAGCTATTTACCGTTATTTATCCGGATGATACCGCCTAGGTACATATAGGATAGGAAGAACGAGGGTGAGGAAACAGGGTAACTGTCCACAGTGACAAAAGACGAAATAGAACACGAATAAGCGAGAAGAATTCTAGCGAACGACGTATTTTCATCCTACCTCCATTTTGAAAAACTACGGACCAGACCGGAAGCGTCGAATCGTTTCGTGCAAGATGAATCGAGAATGAACGCATCGATAAACAACGCGTTCCGTTCGACATTATTTCCTTAACCAACCACTCGATAAAAAAATATTTTTCAAATTTTGAGAAATTCGACGAATTCATTTCGTCGTAAATTTTTATTCCAATGATAAAAATTTTGTCAATTTCGTAGAAATTAAGTTTCTTTTTTTTATCTTGTGCGTTAGTATTTTTCAGCTGGTAGAATCTCGGTCTTGAGATATTTATATAAGACGTTTTAAACGCGAAGTAACTACGAACGGTAAGAGGCTTAACGACGTTTTCATCATGAAAGTTTGCGAGAGGTGGGCGGGATGAGAAAGTAGCGAGTTTTCGAAAATTACCGTACACTCTTTAACACGAAATCACTTCTCGTCCCGGCATTCGCCCTTTTCCCAGCATCCATTATCTATAAAGTATGTACCTCCGTAATAAATCGCAAAAGCTTTTCGTACCTATATTTACCTATTTACAGGACTTTGACAAAAAAAAACATCTTAAGAAACCTCTAATACGTTCCATCGTAACCAGAACATCGACAAAGTTTTTAAAAAATCATAAATAATCGTTAAAATTTTCAAAAAAAAAAAAAGTTCGTTAATGCCCGACTAATCTTAAATCAAATCAACAAAAATACTCGTACAAGCAACGTTGCAGTTTCACTGCGTGCGATCGTGATTTATGTTTCCAAAGGCATTTCGAACTTGTCGTAAAATCCGTTTGGCTCGTTCCACCTTCGTGCATATCCTCGGGACTTTTCAAAGGATCTCGAGGCCCTCCCTCGTTTCACTCGCGCGATCCAACCGACTATCTCTCCAATCGTACAGGTATAGTTTCTCTCGTAGGAAAGAGAATATCCCGTGTGTACTTTTGCCAGGTCCATTCGCCGATAGCTTATTAGCCATTCCGACTGTGAAGCGGAGTGAGATAGACAAGGAAAACAGAACACGAGAAAAGAGTTTACGAGAATCGAAGCAAACACCGATTCGACTGGGAGCGATGGGAAAGACTCACGTATGGACGATCCGTAAGCAAGTAACGGAAATCACCGTGTGTTCGTCAGTAAAACGACAACGACGCTTCTGATGCAACGAAAATCAAGTTAGAGCTACGAGTCTGACTCTCTCTCTCTCTCTCTCTTTCTCTGTCTATTTCTATCTCTCGATGAAATGCAATTAAACCCAGAATACTGAAGAAATGAAACAACCTTCCCGATTTCTCATTGCGTCCCGTTCGCTTAGACGTGAGTTCACTCGCGTCTAAGCGAACGGTAGTTCATATTTGCTCGAAACTTTTGCGGTCTACATCGAGTTCCTTGTTCAAAGACGTTCTTTGACAACATCATGGAATAAATCTCGTATTCATCCCGAGACAGTTTGCTAGATCGAGACCTCGATATATTACCAGAACGGATACGTGTAACAGTCGGGAGTGATTTTTATACATCGCGTCTACTCCCTTTCAATTCCATAAAAGGGTACATTCCATCTACGAGACCTCGAGGAATATTTTTCCCTCGTGCAAAGGGACAGAGGACGAAGATTCTAATTACCCTTGGGAATTTTGCGATACGAACGATTGAAATAAACGATCGTCGTCGATACATGCATCCGATATTATGACGTCTAGCTGAAATCGAACGAGATTTATTTCTTTTCTTCTCGTGCACAAAGTGAGGAAAGGGGAATTAATATTGTAGATCATAGGCAGGAAAATAATTAAGAAATACATCGTAGTAATAAGCGATATGAACTATTCTTCAAATTCGATATCTTCCTGTTTCTCGTATCAAAAAGGGATGCGTGTGACAGAGGAGTCGAAAGGAATTTTTATATATCGCGTCTACTCCCTTTCAATTACATGAAAGGGCACAGTCCATCTCCAAGCTCTCGAGGAATATTTTTCCCTCGTGCAAAAGGATAGAGGACTGAGATTCTATTACCCTTGGGAATTTTGCAATATGAATAATTGAAATAAACGATCGACATCGATACGTGTATCCGGCATTATGACGTCTAGCTGAAATCGAACGAGATTTATTTCTTTTCTTCTCGTGCACAAAGTGAGGAAGGAGAATTAATATTGCAGAGCGTATGCGAGAAAATAATTAAGAAATACATCGTCGTAGTAAGCGATATGAACTATTCGTCAAACTTGGTATCATCCCGTTTCTCGCACCAAAAACGACGAATAAGCTTTACGATTTTCGGTTCACTGAGATGCGACGGGATCCGATGTGTATAGGGCAGAAAGAGTACACACGCGTATTACATTTTGCTCAAGTTATACGGACGACAAACAGGGCACAGTTCGTTCTGATGGAAAAGCGCCTGGGAATATTGTCGGAGTAGACTAATAGCGAAAGTCAAGGAGCTTTTGGCGCGTATGCAATTTTGCTGGAGCGCCGGAAGCCGCAGGGAACGCAGATAACGAGAGCCAACTGGAAATAACGGCGCGATGGAACTGTGCGACGTATTGTACGCTCGCATGCTGCGCCACTTGCTTTCACTCTTTTTCTCTCTCTCTCTCCCTCTCTCTCTCATATATATATATACATCTGCATAAGAGCCGAAAGTTCCCCCCTCCCCCAAAAACACATTCCCATACCCCAATTTTTAAAACACCTCGGATAAGATAAGAAAATCGATGGAAGAATATTCAAGCCCGTTCACTGGACGTTCCCTTCTCGTATAATTTTCGACCAAGGACACTCACGCTCCTCTTTTCTTGTAAGAAAACTTTCTCGCCAGTAAAACAAAAAGAAACCAAACCGAAAAAAAAGCTATTTTTTTCACATCAAACCAACTCGGTCCTATAACCTCGCGGTCGAACGTCCGTGCCCAACCGTGCCGATGTTCTCGAAGTAAAATTGTTAGAGCGCTCGTTCTATTTCTTTTCCGCTGAACGAAACTCCAAAGTGACGAGAATCCTGAAGTTTTAGTGGCTGGTCGGTATTACCGAGGGTTTTAGGGGTTGTTCGGTACACGTTGTTCGGTACACGTACATATATATGTATAGATAGGACGGGTAGCTAGTGTTCATGTGGCTTTTGCAATGTGTGATAGTGGCCGCAATAAAGGACTCTGCTACGCTCCTACTCTTACACTATGTACATACACGTACGTATAAAAGATCATTGTATACTTATGAAGCTATACGGTACACGATTTCAGTTATGTGTACCAGGAGAGAGAGAGAGAGAGAGAGAGAGAGAGTGAGTGAGTGAGAGCAGAACGCAGTGTGCGTTTGCTCGATACGTAGCTATATCACACGGTGCTCGAGTCGATGGTCGCGCGCGTCCACCTTGACTACGGGTTAGGTTAAGGTAGGGAGAGAGGAGAGTGGAAGATGGGGCAGGTGGGGTGACGGGTGAAGGTATACACTTGAATCGCCTCCGTGTTGGGATTATCAACCCCAAAAGGCTCGTAACTCTCCAAGCGCAGAATCCGTAGTTGCGAGGCAGGGGACCCCAGGCAAACACAGTGAGGAGAAGCGGAGGGTGAGTATCGTTCTCGTTGAAGGTCGCTCCAGGCTATCATTCTCGGTTGCCCTGCCCGCGCGCCACCGGCAGAAGCATGACTCGAGGGCTGCGGCTGGGAGTTACGAGGAATAGAAGCTATCCTGTACCAACCATCTACACACCCTCGCATGGATATGTGTATATATGTATGTATGTATGGATAGGTAGGGGCCCAAACCGACCCCATAGTGGTAACATCCCTCCCCCACCCCTACCTCATCCTATCTAGGCGCTGAGAGGGAGAGAGAGAGAGGCGAACCTGGAGGACGGATGAAATTATCAAACGCGCCCGCGCACCCCCCGGAAGGGTCATAACTCGACGAACGGTCCTGCTCATAGATATTATACTATGTATAGCCTCGTCCTCATAGTTATAACGTCATAGGTAGTAAGCGTCAGACACATTTTAGCGATAGCCACATCCCTCGACCTCCCTCGAAAATTCGTCGAGATTGTTCAATCGTCTTTTATCGGCACCTCGTTATCGAGGTATAATGACTACATGAGATAATGAGATCATAGTCATTCAATCGAGATCACACGGTGGGTATTGACAATAATTAAAATTGATCAGCAGTCGATAAGTTCGGTGATGGTAAAATTGTTGCAATTTTTTATGACGACTGCGAGTATGAGAATATCAATGTTGTAGCGAATTAATACGTTTGATTATTATTAATTATTGGTATTTTTCCAATCTTGGAATTAACTCCATGGAATGCCATTCCACTTCGTCGCACTCCTCGAAGTCACTCAGGCATGTCTATCGGGACAGCAAAAACGTACCTGTTAATGCGTAATCGAATCGAGGGTGATGGAGGAAGGATCGGGAGAAAACGGGGTTGGAAAAGTTAACTCGAAGATAGAGCACGCGAACAATGTGTCAAAGGGTTACAAGAAGAAGGGGATGAAAGCGTCTCTTATCGTCGACGTTCTTCATCCCCCCCAGGGTCGTTGAGGAACAAAACGCGATCGGAGTATTCCCAGTTGCGACGTACCAGGGGTACGGACGGTCGGAGGGAGAAAGGATTAAAGTCGCCGCGTCATTCGATAAAGAAAGGTGTTATAGAGAGTGGAGTCACCCAAACCCTCCAGCGATGCGAAGACAATACTCTCAGCCTCTTTTCTTCGCAAGGAGGTTGCCCCTCCATCGGGAAATAAATGAGGTGGCAGTACTTCGGTAGAGGAACCAGCTGGCGTACCTGAAGATACCCGATGTGTTCGAGGTGAAGGTAAAAGAAAATGCGGCGAGGTCGCAAAGGGCTCGTTGAGAGAGACGAGACGGAGAGAACCGTAAAAAAAAAGCTAGACGCTAAAACGTGGAACGAGGGAGGTGAAAGAAGAAACAAAAACGTGTAGGAAAAGAATGAAGATGGACTTAACCCCGATATGTACGAACGAGCTGGTTTGGATGTGTGTGTGCTCGCCGTTAGGTAATTGATGAGACGCGCGCGTGCCGTAGATAAATCTTCGATAACTCTTCCTAGAATTTATCAGAAACCCATTCAAAGTCATGTTCGGGCATGACAAGAGCCAACAAAAAATTGACCGCGTTACAAAAAGCAAGTTAAGTCGGTGCTTCGTTGCATGCTCACCTTTGATGTAAAAAAGATTCATCAATTTTCACGCCCTTACAGCTACGTCATTGCTACAAGGAATCAACGAACGAGACCAGAAAGTGTTGTCTACACGAGGGTCAAACGATCCGAGGGAGGTAATTTCGTAGTAACGTCGAACCCCGAGGACCACGTGTGATGAAAACCAATAGCCCCCGCAAGGGACCCTCAATTTAGTCTCGACCCTCGGTTTCGTGGCTCCAGGCCTCAGGGATATGCCCAGCTGGTTAAGCTAAGGAAGAGGAATCGATAGGACCGCAGCCCCACGTCCGGCAAATAAATTCTCGATAACCAGCCGTATGGTGCAGGGAGAGAGGGGCAAGACGAAAACGTAGTCGCACGCGACAATCCCGAGAACCCTCCAGGCTTCCCGTGGCCTCGTACGACGAGCCAATATGAGAATGGGGGATTCGTCGATCTACCTCGATGCCGACTGACCTAGTGCGCTTTTCATGATATCGTAACTTCTGACTAGAAGCCTCGCCTACATCTGGCTTATTTGAGATTCCGGGCTTGCGACATTGACGATCGAACGGCTTCTCGTATCACATGGGCGAAGAAATTACGTACAGATTTATTGTATCAAAACGTCTGGATTAGAAGCGATTTATGAATGATACAGACTGAAATTGTTGGGATTTAAGGGAGGTATCGAAGGCCCGGAAATGTTTCCATTTGTTAGATGGGCTGTGTTTTCTGATACCAAGAGTGATAATTCACGCGGGCACTTGGCGTACGTACCCGCCTTAACAGAATCTCTCGTCTCTCAAGGATCGTATATATAAAGCATTGCTATCGTCAGCATCGTCGCGCCCTCAGGACCACCCCCTACGTATACGAATTTCCAGGGCTGGAACTCTCTCTCTCTCTGTCTTATCTTGAATTTCATCGGTCGAGTTAGACCGAGTGCTCCAAAATAATCCAATCCATTTAGCACGAGATGCTGAAAAGCCCAAAGTAGGAGAAACGTGGCACGGCGGAACGGTGTAAAAGGAGGAAGAAGAAGAAGCGGGCGGAGGTTGGGTGAGTGACGCGTGGGTGGTTCATGCGCTTTGTTAACGGGGTATACAGTAATAGGGGAATGCGATGAGAGAAAGGCAACAGCCTGGATCTGATCGAAGCCCCGGATAAAAGCGACAGAAGCGATGGAGGTGGAAATTCCACGACGGTAAGAGAGAGAATCGAGAGAAATCGGAGAAAGCCTTGGAACGAAATGCTGGGGACGATGGATAGAATGTAAGGTGTAAAGTGTTCTCGAGGAACAAAAAAAAAGAAGAAGAGAGGAGAACGAGAGAATAGAAAACGGGGTTAGGGTGATGTGGTTGAGGTAAGCAAAATCCTTCGTTCTTCGCGGATAGTATAGGGGAGGGAGGAGGTAAGGATGAAGGGTGGGAACAAAGTCGAGGGAAGATAGCACCGTCACGGTATTCTATCTTACATTGCTGAGACAATATTGCCAGAAGACACTTTAAAAGTTCGGTAATAGGAGCTTCCGACGACGCTCCCACACTTTTTCCCCTCCCAAGAACGTTTTCGTCGTCTACACGGCTCAACTCTTTCACTTCTTTTTCTTCCAACCAGGGATCTCTCCCTTTCTCTCGCCTACTCCTTCGACGTTCCTTCGCTCTCTTCCATTCCAGGACCGTTCCCTTTGTACGTACGTTACGTTTATGGAAGAACTTAACGGGCCTCCTGAATCCTCAAAAATTCCCTGCGGCTCCTTACCAACGTCCGCCAAACGTACGACCATGTGGCCTCTCTTTGTCCACCAAATGGTTCGATTTGTTCAATGTTCACAATAGGGGAAATATATGACGTCTGTCCAACTGGTGTCACATAGCTAGATTAATAATCGTTGATAACGAAAAAGCAGTAAAAAATTGTTTATATCGTTAAATTGTTATTAAATATTCGTTAAGAAAATTGTCTTGCCATTTTTCATCGAAGCAACACGCGAAAATATGGATTTCCGCATTCTGGTTGAAGCCACGTGTTTCGGATAAACACAGAAAAGTTGAATAAGAAAAGAAGGTAGTCGGAAAGAGAAGACGGTGGTATAGAAGTCATGGGGAGCGCCATCCTGCGAGCAAGAACCATCGATCAATTTCGTGGAACTTTAATCGTCGATTACTAATCAGTTTTCGTTTCGGCGGTCTTATATTTTAGCATAATTCCAATTTTCTCCTCGAGCGAACATCGCACGACGGACTAGAGTATTCCATTCCTCGTGCGTCGAGATGGTAAAAGAACGAAGGCAAAGACCGAGAAAGAAGGTTAACGGGGAAGGAGGGCGGAAGTGGGGAAGCGGTAAAAAAATGACGAAGGGAAGTCGAGTGAAGGGTACGACAGTGAGAGGGAGAGAAAGAGAGAGAAGCGAGGCTGGGAAAAGTGGCGAACACAGTCTCGAGTCTGACTATAATTTGGTCTAGTCAGCTTAAATTTTCAAGCTCTCCTGCGGACACTACTCGCTTTCTTTCCCGTCTCCTTTTTCCATGTCACTCCCTCGCTCCTCCCTCACCTACGATTTTTTTTCTCTCTGTTTTTCACCGAATGGAACATTTGAATATCCAACCGAATTAAGAGAGTCTTACGAGCCATTAAATCAAATAGGGAGAACGAAAACGGAGACGGGACTGCCGGAGAGTAAAAAAAAAAGAGTGAAGAAACGAGGAGGGAAGAGAGTAGAGGGAGAGAGAGAGAGGAGCAAATAAGCCCTCGCGCGATAGGAGAGAAAGGGATTGAAAAGTTTTTCTGATTTGGCTGACGCTCCTGGCACGAGACGAAAAAAACGCATTAATGGCGAGAAAATTTACACGAGGTTATCGTGAAACGGGACGAGATGGTTTTTTACTTGTACTTTTTTGACCCTTTACTTTCACTGAAGCTTTTCTCTTTTTCCTGCGAGAACCGGAACTCCCCTGGCAAAGTCGTGACCCACGTAGCAGTATCTCATCGCCGCACTCCCTCTCCCTGTAGTCTCGTTGTTTTAATAACCACCCTTTTAACCACAGTCAACCCTATGGAAGGATATAAATGGGCCATGCCGCTCTTTACACCCTAATTAGGCTGCCAAAATGTAATTTAGCCAATCGGAAACTCGGGGGTGGATTTTTCGTCGTTTTTTTTTATTTAGCTCAAATTGGATATGTTGCTTAACACACCAGGACGTCGGTACATAGGAATAAATTTTTCTGTTTTTATTACGAAAAAAATTCGCCTGATTAAAGCCCCCTCTCTCTCTCCGCTCCCTCTTTCTCTCCCTCTCCCTCTCTCATTTCCCTCTCCCTCTCTCCCTCATTTCCCTCTCTCTCGCTATCCCAATCGTGCATACAATAAACATAGAAACTTATTGATACGCCTGGCGTGTAGCAGCCGGGTGGGGTCCTGGCCCTCGCAATTTGCAACGGTGCGGTGGATGCGCGCAGTTTACAGCCCGTACCTGTTACGCATAACAACTATCGAATAACTAGAACTAATCTGACCTAAACATTCCGTACGTGCTGTGTGCATTCGCCAACGAACGAGGCGGGATGAAGCGTTGGGACCGGCGGTGGTGGCGGCGGCAGTGGTGAGGAGGGGGTTGAAGGGGTTAATCGACGTAGGAGTAGCACGTTCGCTATTCTCTCTGGGGTTTCTCTCCGTGGCCCTCTCTCGTTTCGAACGTACCTATACATGTATCGTCTATCTATACCCGGTATGTATCGAAACAAATCAGTTACCGGTTTTGCCACATACACGCATACACCCGGCACGCGTCCGAGCCATTTGTCGCAATTATAGGGGGTGAAAATGTAACTCGGACATGGAACGTTATCGACGAACTCGATACGTTGGATCGTGTTCGATACTTTACACTCGGGTGCGACCTGATTTTTTATTTTCCTCACAATTTTTTCATTCACGATAATAATTTATCGACATTTTTTTTCATAATTTATTTTAGCTAGCTTTTATGATTGCGTTTTACTTCCAGTTTTGCTACTGGGTCACATGCTAATTTCGTTTGTCCTCGTGGAACTTCTCTCTCTCTCTCTCTCTCTCTCTCTCTCTCTCTCTCTCTCTCTCTCTCTCTCTCTCTCTCTCTCTCTCTCTCTCTCCCTCTCTCTCTCTCTCGCTCTTTCGCTCACACACTCTTTCATTTTCATATACATTGAACGTTCATAAAACGCGTTGTTATACAAGCTCGTTACTCATGCATTTATTTATGAAAGAAGCAAAAGTAGTTCGAGCTTTTCCTGACTCAGCATCGAGTGTCGGGTTATATTCGGTTGAGCCTGTTAACAAGATAACGCCCTCGTGTATCGCTCTTACCTCTCGCATCACTACCAAGGATTTCTGGCGTAGGGGAGGATGCAAGCCGAGGTCGCTGGCTCGCAGCCCCGAAGTGCGAGCCCCACAGGGTCGGACGGATTTACATTTGTAACTTTTGCGGTTTAACAGGAAAACCGCTTTTACACGCGAACTAGCACGACGAACAGAAACAGAGAGAGAGAGAGAGAGAGAGAGAGACAGAGGAAGAGAGAGATAGGTAGAGAGAAAGCACTCGGCACATGGCGACCTCTGGCAGATTATACACACTTCACCCTCTCGCTACTTTCGTCGAGGTGAGACACGAGACTCTCGCGCAAAAACAACCCCCCAAGCTCATATTTCGAGCAGGCCTTCCTCTACTTCGTGCATATAGGTATATACCGTGACCTTCCTCATCCCCGTGCCACTACTCTCGAGACCCTTTAGCCCTTTCATCGCAGCTTCATTCGGAGACATTTAATCAACGCTGAAGGACGCTCAATTGAATATAAATCGCTCGAAGCGATGAAAATCAGGGACAATGTTGATTGCTACGTTTTCATCCAATTATTTAGATTGCCCTTTGGGAGATTCAGTATTTGATCAATGACATTTTATTTGTGTTCATTAATATCGAATAAAGCCTCGTCGATTTTAATCGATCCCGATAAAATTCAATCGATCCCGATAAAATTCAATCGAATCGAGTTGATACTTGAATTTACGTGATCCCTCGTGTAAAAAGTGTCACAGGTGATGGAACTACGTATGTTTTCCAGGCTCGTGAAGTAATCCATATAATTACCCGGATTAAATAGAACGGGAAGGACACGAGTGAATTGGACAGACTTGCTCGTTATCAACGAACGTATATACATATTTTATTTGCGTTTGACTTTTCGGTACGCTGGTCGCATTATGCAATGGGGAATAATTAATTCAATCTCCCATGTTCAACGCAAAGAAGCAAAGCAGCCGAATGCTCGTCCGAATATACACAAGTCATGTATCAGTTTAATCGTAATCCGTCACTCGACCCTCCGCCCCGATAATCGTTAACTCTCGCTTTCCGCTTGTCCTCCAAACGTTTCGTACGAACAAATTAACAGCGAAATATATCGTTCGTTAATTTTTTACCTCCGTGCATTAACGAATAAATCAGCGAATCGAGTAATCAATAATGTTTGAGTAAAATTCTTACTGGAGAAAATTTTGATAACGCGAACGATATCAAGAGCGAAACGAATCGTCGCTATTTATTATCGGTTAAGCAACAAAGCTTGATAATTCGATGTTGAATTTTGACCCGTTGATGTATATTTTGCTTGTTCAACCTTTTGAAATTGCAATGGACTATTCTTCTCCCTTCAAACATAAATTATCGAGATTCGTTCGAGAGTCACCGTTATCCGAATCAAGCAGCGACTAATCTCCACTTCTCTCCCCTAGCTACCTCAACTCGTTGCGTTCCCTCATCCTCCCCTTGCACTACTCTCTATATTCTAACAGCACTCTCGTTAGAGGTTACAATCTCATTAGCGTCGACCGAGACGATGAGTGTCCCGAAACTGTTTCCATAGTTGCACTCTCGTGTCGTATAAATCGTCTATCTATACACACATACGGGGGGGGGGGGTTATTCATGTATCGTGTACATTGTACAAAATATGGATACATTGACAATAATCCATTGGAGCACCTGCAGATTTTGACACTCGATCTCCCATCCTCAAATGACAATAACCAACATGCACACAGTTGCGTAATGAGTGACAGTAACTACAGGGGATCAATAGGGATCGTGTGTGAGGAAAGGATGGAGGGGGGAGGGCAATCGCCAAATTGTCAATCGTACGAATGAGGCCTCTGTTGGCCATTCACAATATGTACAATCATCCGAGTCGATGCCAACGCGACAGGCGGTAGAACGAGTGAAAGAGAAATGGATTAATTTCGGTTCATCAAAATTAGTTTCGAATACGATGTATTCGAGATAATTTCACTGGATAATCCTCTCTCTCTCTCTCTCTCTCTCCTTCTCTCTTGATGATATCATTGAATAAAAAAGGTCGATTCCTATACGCTTGGGAAAATCGATCCTCGATATATGTAGATCGATAATCGATTCTCTCGTTCCAATGCTTCGACCCCGATATTTTCGTTCCCAACAGGAAAAAAGAACATAAAATTTGTTCGACACATTAATTTCGAATCGCGATTAACACATTCTGCAACGTGTTGAAAAGCCTCTCCGCGCTTATCGATCATTATTCCATTACTCGCGCTTTCCCGTTAATTCGCTGAATCCACGTGGCGTAAGCGGTATTCCGCGAAACGGGGCAGTACTCACAAATTGTTCGCGCAATTTGAACTATGCGTATTTAATAATCAATGGGAAATCTCACCCTCGTACAAATCTCATGCTGAATTCTCAATTTCATTTTCGCACCTCCGCCTCCACCACTGACACGTTTTACAAATTCAGCAGCGTTAATGTATTCATACCAGAATCACAATTACAGTGCAATTCCAACCTTTGAGTCGAACTATATCACAAAATAATTAGAAAATATTTTCAACGCGTGAAAGCTAACTCGATTTACAGGTAAACAAAAAAACCCGATTTAAAAAAAAAAAGAAAGATCGTTCTTTTCCAACGTTCGTATCTTCCACAGTCTCTCGTTGTTTATCGTAGTTTAAAGTCTCTCGTGGAAAAACGGAGCTTCCAGTATTGTGAAAGAAATGACGAGTATAAAGTCGAAAATGAGAAAACGGGGCGTGGATCAAGCATCGCGAAAGTATACGGAAAAAGCCATAAGCGTGCCGGTGATCAATCTTTGTACATCGGGAATATACGGTAGGAGCTACGATCTCGTATTCCTCGTGTAACTTTCACACCTCTCGCTCCTCGTTCTAGCCACCGCATGTTCTCGCGCAAGCTACACGCTCCAAGAGCTTCTCGTTTCCTCGGAATGCACGATGGAAACGGGATCGCGTATTCTACATCGTCGGTCTCCCGATATGTTCAACGTCACGAGGTGCGACGATGGATCAGACGCGCGCGTGTTGGTTAACGTATAAATATACAAAAATATGTGTATATACGAGGTACGTATACGTCGTGGCTGCAGAGCACTGTGGGAGGAGGTCATATCGAATTCTTGGATGGTGAGACCATAACAGGAAAGAACGAGAGTCGTCAACCGGGGTACGTTGAGAACAAACCTCCATCCAGCTCTTGCATCACCCTCGAACCTGTAGTGCAGTCTCGTACCCTCAGCGCGGTGGAGAATGTGCGCTATTCGCATTCCCATCGTAGTCGTGTCGTCGTTTTTCCCCTCCTACCAGCCAAAGACAGGGGGGTAAAAAGCGACGGGAAACATTCACGCTCATAGGATATTCGGATATATATGACAGCCCGAAAGAACCAACAAGGCCTCTCGTTTCGCTTTGTTAGAGGTAAAATGCATTCTTCGTGTGCATTTTCTTTATAGTTTTGTATCATTGATGTACGTCAACGGCAACATATTTATGAGAGGTGATATGATTAGGGGAGGTTTTTGAGAAATAAACGTGATATCGAAATTTTTGAAAATTGGACATTTGAAATGTGATAAGTTCGATAGTTAGAATCCTTGAGAATTTGTGGGGTCGATGGGTGCTGCGACATCGCACGACATTGATTAACAGATACAGATAAGAAATAGAGGTTTGATAAAAACGTTGATGACACGTGTTGAATTCCAAGGCTAAAATCATCCAGTCATAAGAGTTCCTAAGCATCGCTCTCGTCGACATCCATCATCCTGGCAACACTCCCCTAGGATGGGCTAATAACTTAATAGAACGATTGGACACGACACACCCAACTCGAGACGCAATAGGTACGACACGATCGGGAATGGTAAACCAAAAGATTCTTCGTGTTTTCTTGCGAGCTTTAAAGCACATCGATAAAACAGAGTCTGCTCTGGTATCGGGATGGAGAGCCGGAAAAGTACAGTTGATCCCAGGTACGAATGAACGAGGGTATTTATATTGACCACTGTAAATATATAAACCTGACGGAAGTCGACCAACCGTGGCGATCGAGAGAAACCACCCCTTTCTGTCTCCCTCAACCTCTCGGTCCGCTTCCTCACTATAGATGCACCCGCTTGGTAATAAAAGCTCGTAACGCCCGGTATTGGCAACTCCTTGATTTATTCCAACCTCCCTCCGAGCGAGAGAGAGACAGAGTAAACGACAAAAAAACGAAAGAGAGAGAAAACGCGAGAACGGGTTGGGCACAAGGCTTTTCCAACTAGTACCGTTGTACGTAAAAGCTCTGGTGGATCTGCCCGGTAGAGGGGAGTGGATGAATCGCGTGGAACGAGACTTTTAGGGAGAAGCCCACATGGATATGCCTGCACCTTCTATATATATATATTTCCAACCACTCCCACGTTGGTTGGGCGCTGCTTGCCTACACCGCAGAAACGGCATATCCAGTTCAGCTGCAACAGCAGCAGCAGGAGCAACCGACGCCACCACCAGCGAATTTTTATACTGTACCCACTCTTTCGCGGATTTATAACCCCCGCGGTTGGAAAAGCTCACGTACGCGGTGGGAGAGATGGGGACGAGAAGAGTCGTGTGCTCTCTCCAGAGCCTTCATCCTTCTCCCGGCGTAGCTTCTAACCATCCTTTTCCACTCTATGGAAGCGGTTGACGCTATACATAGGACACTCGATTCAAAACCCACCTACCCCAACACCCTTGCTACGGTTCTCCTTCAACCGGCATCCCCGCTCCTCGCGAACTTCGGTGCCAGAAGCATCACCACCAGCAGTCAGAGGCAAGCCAAGCATCGAGAGATGCTCCACAAGGAGCGAAGAAAGCTGTGGCTGGTAAATGGAGATGTATACCTATAACGATACCTAGCACCCGAACCGAATATTCTCTGCCTCTATTCTTCCTTGTGTGCGTATGTGTATATATGTGCAGCGTACAGGACCATCAGCATTGCATAGTCGCGCATGCACACCATGGGACCGTGGAAAGTTGCACACGTGGTTTAACCAGCCGCTTATGTGGGTGCATATACATATAGTTTAACGTGAGATACGTTTCTCGTCGGTTACGTGATGCCGTACGATTCGCCCGATTTCTCCCACGAATCTCTCCCTCGCTCGCCGAAAAGCTTCATCCCGTATCTCTTCATGCTGGGGTATTATGGATATATCCACCTTCTGGCTCGTCTCTTTATAGCTCTTGTTTTGCACATTATACTCGTACTCAACCATGGGAGGCTCTCCGGGGTTTATTTTCCCCGAGTCCAAGTTGAATCCAGGTTGGATACGTTGGAATTTTAAGAGGCGTTCCTCGTACTACATAATGTGCCATGTTGCGGTAGGAGGTTCAGACTAAATCTCGCATGTTACGTCGTAGGAACGACCAAGAAACCACGCGATTAGAGTCAAGATGGATAAGCGTCGTACGAGGCTTTCTTGAATTTTCAAAAGTGAAGGAAAAGAGTTTTTATAAAACAGTTCGATGAGCGAGCACAAATTTCCGGCAACTCGTAATATCCTCTACTTGGTTCTTGTACGTAGGAGGAAAAAGGGTCACGGTGACAAGATCGATTCGGGACGTCCATTATTGGAACCCGATTAGGAGCTTGCAGCTATATGGGGGAGGGTCTGTGGGAATCGGGATGAACGTCACGATGGAGGATGCCACTCTTATATGGGTGTGGGTGTGTAGGTGTATGTGCGGGTACGTAAAGAAATGGAAGTAAGAACGAGCAGAACGAGGAGTAGGTTGCAGTTCTGCGCGACTATGAAAAAAGCCACGGGACTCTTGGTCTTCCGCGGGGCTCCCTTTCTCTCGTCGAAATTTAAGTTCGCAACTGTTTGAACGGCTGCCAACCATAAAGCTCCGCTTTCACTGCTTTTCTCTCTCCTTCTCTTTCCCTCGCGCTATCCCCTCTCCACCACTCTTCTTCCCATCCCTGAACGCATAGAAGAGCCCGGTGAAGCCAGACCACTGACTTTCTTTCCGCCTGAGGAATTATTTGGTAAGTTTTCGGAATGGCGCTGGAGCCAGGAGAGGAAATGCTTTTGGATCCTCGTCCTATCCGTGTGCCCTATAAAGAAAACACAGGGCGAGGAGTAAAAGGGCGCTGGAAAAAGAAGGAGAGCGATTGTGAAATAAAGATGGTCGAGGCTTGCTTTCAATCTGCCTTTTGTTCTCCCTTTCGCTTCCTGAACTAAGTCTACTTCACCCTTTGTCTCTCTTTCTTTCTCCCTCTTTCTTTCTCCCTCTCTCTCTTTCTCTCGCTCTACCCCTTTTTATCTCTATTTCTCTACTCCTTTGCTTTTCCGTCGCTCCCGTTTTCGAGTTGCCATCCAGCGTGACTCCTCGTTCGCCTTTTACCTCTCCCGTACTTACTCCCACATCACCGAGAGAAAACTCAAATTCGCACGTGTTACATAAATCGTTTACTACGTAAGTTTTTAGAACCCCTCTTTTTTTTACCACTTAGAATGTTCTCTTCTACTTTTTTATTTTTTATGCGATATCTACAACTTTTACGAAAAATTCTCACGTGGCCAAGAACTTTACATTATTTCGCATCCTCCAACATTTCTGCACTATTCGATATTAAAATATATGAAATATTGATTCTCCTTTTATAGATCGCATTGCGTAGAAGAACATTTGATACCCGCATCGCTTCACTCGTTCCCCGAAATAAAAATTTCGTTTTTTTCTCCTTTGTCAGAACGCTCTGCAGTTAATCGTGAAAATAATTCATTTCCGTATCAATATGAGAACAGAGGGAAAAAATCCTTCCTCCGAGTACAACCTGGTACATAGCTCGTAGAGGTTTTTTCTCTGTTCGAAACATACGAAGCTCGTAAAAGTTGAAGCCGAACGTACGCGCTCGAAATATCTCCATATCCACGCCCTCCCTACCTCGAGGTTATTATAACGTATACCGAAACGTAGAAATTCGGTACAATGGCGGGCAAAAACAAATAGAAAGCCAGAAAGCATTTGAGGGATATGGGTGGCCAGACTATTCGAGCGAATGCCAGATTGCAATAGCGATGTATTTAACTTTTCGCCCACTTGTTATCCATCACTTTTTGCCTCTCGTACTCTCCGTGTTTCGCGTTTGTCATAACCATACGGCTTCATAAATGATTAACTTTTCGTTCAGAATTTTCGTTCGATTATCAAGGCTAACGAACAAACTATGCAATACCATTCTACCTTACGTATTATCGTCCTCGAGTTTATACGCCACGTAGCACGTAATAATAATCCTATCGCGCGAAACCAAATTTTTTATTTACCCAGATAATTTCTCATTGTCTCTCCCGTCAGGTTTGTAATGGAACTAATAAAAAATGTAACGATTTTAGTGCTTTTAACAAAAAAAAGACTTTCGTAAAAAATTCTTGATATTTGCTATATTTTTTTAAACTTTCTCATTTTTTTGGGTACCTATTTGTTTGTTTTTCATTTCGTGAAAAATATTTCGAAGTCCCCGAGCTGCATAATCCGACGGTACGTCCGGGTTTTCGCGACGTGTTTTCGGCATCGGTGCCGAAAATGGCCGCGCGTTCTGTCGGATCCTCGCGAAACAATTCGCGAACTTTACTGTCTGGCTGTTCGGTCGAACAATCGCGCTCGTACGTTTTCACCGAGGGCGTAACTCGCGCCAGAAGGGCGCGGGAGCGTGGCCACATTCCTCTCTGTTCGGCGAAATGTGTGCAACAACGACGTCGCGATTCCGTAACTAAAGAGGGGAAACAAAATTTTTGTCGCGAATAACTCGTCTCGAATTGTCGACCGACCCGCGTTACAGCCCAGGCACGTTATTCGCTGACGATACGACGCGGACGAATAAGGCCAGGAAGGTCGAAAGGAAAAAGGCTAAAGGGTCTTTCCTTCTCCGGTTACGATATGGCAATCGTTCTCGCGTATGTATCGCGCTACGAAAAGTACAGAACGTTTGTGAAACCAAGAGGAAATATCGCTTTGTTTCGCAACGGGTTAAGAATTTATGATGCCAATCGGTGGCAGCCGATATTTCGGTCAAAATATATTTCATGTATAACCGCGAATGCCTCGAGAGTCTATTCGACGGGTAATATACTCTCTGTCCGTCGATATATATACATCCATATATACATACATATATATATATATATATATATATATATATATAGAGAGAGAGAGAGAGAGAGAGAGAGAGGGGGGGGGGGATATATATATATATCTGTAACTGAAAAATATCTCCATTTTCCCCGAACTTATTGACTCCCCTCCTCCCGATATCGCTATGCCCTCAGCCGGGACGTATGTTCACCAGTATATTTTAATACGTATATAGTAAAACACATGGGAAATATATTTCAATTTTAAATTCGACAAATACGTTCTACCGTTTCCAACGAGAATTGAGAGAAATACGAAAATGACAAAAAATATTTATTTACGGAAAGTTGGAGAAAGAATATATTCCATCCCCCTCCCTCCAACGCCCACGTGATCTTCTTCTTACCAAGCGAGTTATTTTTCTGGGAATACTTTTTTTCGTTCGCTCTTTGGCGCATGGATATACGCTAGATACCGAGGCTTGTAACGGTTTACGGTAATCCCCCATAATCAGGGAACGAAGCGTGCTAACGAGTAGGATATAACGCTCGAATGCCTCGACAGCTTAAAGCTGATACGTTCAATGATCTGCATCAAGGGTTTGTAATTTCAATCCCTTGATGCGGGTCGACATTTATGAAAAAGCGAAAAGAAACAAAACAAAACAAAAAAAAATAAAACGGGTATTCGCCAAAACGTGTCTAGCTTTCATCGCTACGCGGAGAAATTGTCCGCGCGATCGAACGCAAAAAGGAGAGTCAACAAACAAACGACAATAATAACAACGAACGAACGAGATTCGGGAACGTAACGGGGAAATACGAAAATTCGCGAGAACAATCGACGAAGGGGCTCGCGTGTAAACGCACGATAGAAGCCGTGTCGTCGACAGACGGGAAACGGGGTGATCGAAGAGGGAAAGAGGGAAGAGGGAGAGTCATTGGCTATCGGGTACGCAGGATCGTTCGATAACGGAGACACACCTCGTTTCGGTTGACTTTCGATTTACGGCAACAAAGCACGCGCGCTTGGGCACATTAAGGCTTACACTACAGCGCTCCGATCATTGTCCCGGACGAATCGAGGCGGGACCGAAAAATGATATGAAATAAAAAAAAATGAAAGAAAAAAGAAAACAAAAAAAATTGAAAACAAATCATTCGCAAGAGGCTGACGACGAGATATTAATATCTCGCACGAATAACCACGGTCGAAATCGAACGAGCGATAACCGAGAGTTGGGAGGGTTGAGGGTTTCCTTGTCGATATCCATATATTCCAAAATACGAAGCAAAAATTTACAAAATACCTTTTGTTTCAGTCGATTCGAGATTGTGCTTACAGCGTATGTAAAGAAGGGATAACTGGGTTGTGTTTGATAGTCGCGAACTACCGTGGGATACGTTTAGGTACAAAATGTAAATGCCATTACCGTCGTTATACGGGAGAGAACATTTCCGAGTCGTGCTAAAGGACGGATTAGACGATAGGGGTAGTTTTTATTGCAAATTGGATGAGCTATATCTCGGTGCGTGTAGTAAATGGGACGAGAGGGCGAGGATCGAGAGAAAGAGAAAGAGAGAGAGAGAGAGAGAGAGAGAGAGAGAGAGAGAGAGAGAGAGAAAGAGAGAGAGAGAGAGACAGAGAGAAAGAGAGAGAGACGAACAGAGAACGAGAGAGAGAGAGAGAGAGAGAGAGAGAGAAAGTGAGCGAGGAAGACAAGAGGTGACAGTGGAGATGAATAACTCGGAGCAAGACGCGTCGTGTTGCCAGTCGTTGTATACCCAGCGAAATGTTTTAAGGGCCAATCTCGTTGTAACGACTGAGAGTCTCATCGTTGTCGTTGAACGGATATGTTTCAAGCTATGTCTATAGGAGGAGGGGTGGAGCTACTATGCGTGAGTTTCATGCTACGGCTGTTTATGCTAAAACTGCTGGCAAACGTACGAAGAACACTTCCAAATATATATATCGTACATATACCTATATATATATATATATATATATATATCTGGCACGATGTGTACTATTGCAGCTATACCCATATATATATATATATATATATATATATATATATATATATTGATATATCATATATTATATTATATTATATTATATTATATTATATT
>JAPYZT010003986.1:0-11223 GCA_030522965.1 Tryphoninae sp. A BG-2022a | reverse complement strand
ACCCGCGCAGACGTAGACTCTGTTACCGATCCGATTTATCGCCCTTCTCAATAAAATCTCACATTATTATTATCATTATTATTTTCTATTATTCATATTAATATCGCGATTATTCTATAAATTTCCAAACAATGCAACGTCACTTTTTTCATTCATCGAAGAAGAAATGTTTGTGCGATCGTGCGACGAATTGTTCACGATCCTTCGAAGATCTTACGTCGTGGAATAGTTTGAAATTTTTCGTTATCAATAACGATCGCGTTCATCATACGGCGTCATCCTCATCTTCCGCGTGTCGAAGCCGATGTTGTCCATCATATATTTTTATCGTGTAAATTCTCGTTGTAGTAAACTTGTGTAATTATTATTGTTTTTAATTTAATTCTTTATCGATCGATCGACGTTGTCGATTATCCCATACATTTGTCACTGCTATAAAAACTGAAAATTTAACGAAAATTTCTCATCGATACGAAAGTTTTCATTCCTTATTTACTTCTTCTCGTAACTTTGTTTTCTTTACTCCCGAGACTCGGTTTGACTTTACTTTGTCTCGTGAATAATTTTTTCTCCGCTCGTTTCTCCCGACCATGGATCGTTATTGCTCGTATACGTGTGACTATACGAGTATCACTTTCGGTCTATAAATTAAGTCGAGAAATTGCGACATACCACGCTAAATGCTTTCATAAAATATATAGGTATATATATATATATACATAAATGAACATGTGTAAGTCCGAATGAATAAATCATCATGAGTGATAAATCAGCGAGTTTACGGCTTGGGCGCTTCTTCTGCTCGCGTATCTATCTCTTTCGACGATTAGACATTTGCCACATGTGTTCACCCGACCATTGACAATCCTATTCGATTCAATACGCGAGAGAGTCTCAAAGATATCGCGATCGTCGAAAGTTATTTCCTTTCGATACTCGAAATAAATTATAAAAACTTTACAACGTTTTTGTCGAGATCGATTAAATGGAATCTTCCAATCTTCTTCCAAATCTTCCAATGAAAACTTTACGAATATAACGAGGGATGTTTGATAACGATTGTTTTTTTTCTTCACTCAATGGATTGTTTTTAAGAATTATTTTTTCTTTTGCAGAATTAACAATGACCGTTGCCGTTGAAACGACCAAGGCGGAAGAGGGCGAGGGTAGGAAGAAAATCGAGAATTTCGATGATATTTTGCCATACGTCGGCGAAGCTGGATTTTATCAGTGGATGCTCTTCATACTTTTGCTACCGTTTACCTTCGTTTATGCTTTCCTGTATTTCACACAATTTTTCTTAACTCTCGTACCGAACGAACATTGGTGCAACGTACCCGAGCTCGAGGGATGGAATCTTACGGACTATGAAAAGTGAGTTTTAAAAAAAAAATTTTTCGTTCAGTTTGTTCGTACCTTGATCGTTTTAAAATGAACTGTTATGCCGAAAAAATATGTAGTAAATCGTAAAATCGATAAAAATTGTCCATTTTTTAGTACGCAATGTTTTTCGTCAAGTGTCGAGGATAAAGTCAAAATAAAATATCAAGTTTTGGTAGAAAAATTCGAGTTTATTTAAAAAGAAACAAAAAAAAAGTAGGAAAATAATCACAACTTTGCAGATTGATTAAAAAATCATGTTAAATTTTTTGTCCACTTCCGCATGGCCGATTTCGAAACACGGAACTTCGCGCGCGTCTCTTCTCAATCACGATCTTTCTACCCGACTCCGTAAGTTTGACGTAGCAAAAATGTTGGAAATAAAAAAAAAAACGTCGAAGAATTTTGCGTCGGTCCTTACGAAGAACTTCACGGTTCGGTAACGCTCGTATTCTCCGAAATGTTGAGCGATTCGCTTCATCGACCGTAAATCCTTGCGCGCGGTCAATTTTGAGAAACAATGGGTCCAGTCGTTGGCCCCCAGGGTGTACAGTTATTGGCCAGTCGAACGAGACGAAACACGAGACGAAAAATGGAGAGAGGGAGACAAACGTCCCGGTAACCAGAATTTTCTGGTCCGCTTAAGTGGCCAATGACTGTCACATTCCAGCTGTCTCCGGTGGCCAATGACTGTACCGCTTCGCTTATGTATGAGATGTATCGAATCGGAAAAATGCACAGTTAGGCAGACAACCGTCTACACGCAATATTACACGGGTGTGTAACAATATATATATATATATATATATATATATGTATATATATAGCAGAAATGTGTATCCTTATACAAATTCGAAAAAAAACCAGTCCGAGGAACCGACCTTGCGTAGATTCCACAAGATGGGAAGTCTTTGACTCGCGGAACTCCGGCTACATCGAAGGCCATTTCGTCACACAGCTTTGCTTGCACGTGTCGACCATTTTATACTCTTATATACATATATATCGATCTTTTGCTCTCTCGCACAGCTTTTTTTGTCCAATGTAGATATTTTTATGCTTTTACTCGATACGTCACAATTTCCATTCCGATGATTGTATTGATCTGCATTCAAGCTGTTCCTGACATTGAGAGACTGTAGAAGGGAGGAGAATTTAATGATCGATTACTTTGAGGAAAAGAATCGTTAATGAGGGAATTTTTCAAGTTTTGATGAAATTTTGATTAGGTAGCATGAAATTATTGATAACGATTATTTTTAGGATTAAATGAATCGATTAATTAATAAGAATAGAGTGCAATTGTGAATTAGGGTTGAATTAACTTACTCTTGAAAAAATTTAAAGCCGATTAAAAACGCATGGAAGATCCGATATTTTGAAAAACGCATGTATGATTTTTTTGTTGAATCGAAGAAATGGAACGAATTTATTTGTCTTTTTGTATCGCACACCCTCGTACGGGTACGAAGTAATCGTTGACTATCTTACGCAGCGTTCATTCTTGCCACGTGTGCGTGAACTGAAAAATATAGACAACTCGTAATCGCCTTGTTTACGCAAGTGAATTTGTAATCGAGACTAAACGATGGAACGTTCACGTCAATATTCTATCGCGGCGGCATTAATCAATGTATAAAGTATTTTCAACTGATTGAAATTCATTATGTTTGACGAACGACAAATAACACAGTTTTTTCTGGTATGATATTTTTATTCTTATTCTCATTATATAATAATCGAAACCAATTTCTCCCAAAAATTGCAAGAACTGGGATATTCTTCGTGGTATTTTATGTCACGTTCGATCAAATTGTAATTAAGAGCTAGATGATTCAATTGTTCGAGCATCGAGCCATTACAAAGGTCGATTAGAATCCAATAAACGAACGCGTTGAGGTAATCAATAATTGTACCATTGGAATAACGATTAATCATTGCACACACAGGAATCCTTACTAACACATACACACGCACATTTTTGATATAATATATGAAAAATGTGTGTGGATAATAGGATAAATTTTCATAGGCATGCGATTGGATGTCTAGCGATTTATTCTGACCACAAAAATTGATCCTATCCACACGCATTTTTCATATAATATATAAAAAATGTGCGTGTATAGGATAAATTTTCATAGGCATGTGATTGGATGTCTAGGGATTTATAATTGCAGATGTATCATACGAATTTTACGAATTTCAGAATAGCTCTGTCGATACCTAACGCTAACGATGCCGAGCTGTCGGTCGAGGGTGCTACCTCGTTCTCGAGATGTCAGATGTACGCCGTTAATTATACGGAAATTTTGATGTCTGGTATAAAACAAAGTGATCCAACTTGGCCTACCATATCTTGTAGGGATGGATGGACTTTCAATTATACGAGGGTGCCTTACGCGTCGATTGCTGCCGAGGTATCAATTTTGTAAAATAATAATTTATTAATCTTTGCGTCAATTTTATTTTTATATCAGAAATAATTAAATGGTTTTTTCTTGGAACAGCTCGAATGGGTTTGTGACAAAACTTACTTGTCGTCAGCGGCGCAATCGGCATTCTTCGTTGGTAGTATTATCGGCGGCTTCGTCTTTGGATACGTAGCCGATCGTTATGGTCGAATTCCTGCCTTGGTATCCTGCAATGCAGTTGGATTCTTCGCATCCGTCGCGACTGCATTTTGCAACAGTTTCTGGAGTTTTGCTCTCGCCAGGCTCATCGTTGGTACTTCCTTCGATAATTGCTTCAACATACTCTTCATTATTGGTAAATACAGACAAGGAAACGATTTTTTCTTTTCGACTAAAAAAAATTTCCCTAGATAATACTTTTTTTTCCAATTAATGAAATTATTAATTGAATTAATTACCTTTTTTATTCAGTAATCGAGTACGTGGGACCGAGATACAGAACTTTGATGGCAAACGCATCGTTCGGTATTTATTTCGCGGTAGCGTCGAGTATTTTACCATGGATGGCATTTTGGATCGCGGATTGGAGAATACTTAGTGTCGTGACCGCTGTTCCTTTGGTGACGGCGTTTTTGGGCCCGTGGCTCGCACCCGAGAGCGCAAGGTACGTAGGAACGATTATCTAATCGTTTCAATATGATTTTTAAGCCGGAACCGCACATTTGGCAAACTTCAACAAGCCGTCACAAAATCAAACGTCTGGATAACGCGATTGGCTTCGTTTGTTTAACCCTTTGAGCTCTAAGGACGCATATATGCGTCAGCCTATGCGCCTGCGGACCACATAAACTTGAAAGTATTCAGGTCTCAAAGTTTGCAATTGTTTGGTTAAATTTGCAAGCGCTTGTAGCCGATCCGCGAATGTCGGTTTTTTGTCACAAATCAAAAGGAATTTGCGGCAAGTGCGAGGCGTGTGGTTCCAGTTTTAGATTGCCTAACTAGTGGATCCCTTGCGATGACAAAAAACGTAATTTGTTTTCATCCCCCTCTTCATCAGATGGTACCTAATGAGCGGTCAGACCGATAAAGCCGTCATGATGCTGAAGAAATTCGCCAGGGTCAACGGTAAGACAGTAAAGCAGGAGATATTCGATGAATTCGAAAAAAGCTGCAACGCCATTATCGAGAAGGACAAAAGTCACAATCAGTACACGGTATTGGATCTTTTCAAGAAACCCAGACTCGCACGGATCATAGTTGTTCTCGTCGTTTACTGGTATGCTGAAAACAGTCAAATTCATTTCCAATTTATTATTATTCTCATCGTTATCAATCGTTAATTAAATCGTTAAAAGTAATGAAAAATCTGTTGAATAATCGATCAAAATGAATAAAAATTGAATCAATCTGTCGTTTATCGATCGTTCGATCGATTAATTTCAATACAATCTAAAGTTCTTGATGACGATCGTTCCTCAGGCTCTTGATCATTCTCGTGTTCGACGGACATGTCTGGAACATGAAACTACTCGATCCGGACGTATTCACGTCGTTCTCTTTGGCGGCACTCACCGAACTTCCAGCAGCTGTTTTGTTAGCTCTGTTTCTGGATCGATGGGGCAGACGATGGATGGGTTTTGCTTCGATGTTCATCTGCGGAATCTTTTCATTCGTTGCGCTGGCAACACCAGCCGGTGAGTCCTTCCCCGAGCTTATCGACGATATTACACGAATGTTTGTGTGCGTGGGTCTGCTTTAGAGATACCGCGGGGATAGAGACAGTGTGGGAGTCGAAGAGATTGGGAGTGTGATATTGTGTGTCCGGGGGTTAAACATGAAACGTTTTCGATCGATAGATTATTTCTCCAGGTCCCATCACCGTCGCCATGGCGATTCTCGCTCGACTGGGTGTCAATGTTGCTGCCAACATCGGATTCCAATACGCCGCCGAGATGTTGCCGACCGTTGTTCGAGCTCAGGGTGTGTCCCTCATTCACATCATTGGATACTTTGCTCACATTATCGGCCCTTATGTCGTCTACTTGGTAAGTCTCCTTTATTCACTCACCAATCTTCCATACCTGCCAACTATCAACCAGAGTTGATCACAATTAGTCGTTATTGATGATGTTCTTATCGCGTCAAAGATATACTTTGCATGATTCGATCCATGAAAACTTTCATCATTGATAACTTTCGATAAATTAAACTTTTGGCCTATTTGTTATTAATTAATTCGTGGATACAATGGAAAGGTACGAATTTGAACCGCCGGAACTCGTATGGTAACGCGAAGGCGTTTACAGCCTTTACCTCATGCGCGCAATCGCACATGAGGGACGGTTCTTTGGAAGGCAGAGTCATGAATGGAGTAAGAATGATTCAATGATGTAAATATGAATAATCGATTATTTTGCAGGCTGATATATCACCCGAATTGCCACTAATGTGCCTCGGTCTTGTGTCGGTGTTCGACGCTTTCTTGACCCTGACATTGCCGGAAACTCTTGATCAGGATCTTCCGGAAACACTCCAGGAGGGCAATGATTTTGGGAAGGACCAGAGCTTCTGGTGGATCCCTTGCGTTTCTGCGTAAGTGTGAATCATTTGAACGATTGTCTTAATTATTGTTATCGTTTTAGTGACGACGAAACGAACGATCTTCGCGGGTTTTTGGCTAAATCATTTTTTGAAACGATTAGCATTGAGAAAAAAGTAAACCGAAAGATGTCCGGACATCCGCCAGTTAATTCTAATACCTAATATTTTCCTCAAATCGTAACCATTTTTGAGAAAATTTGATCAGAAATTTAGAAGGTTGTATTGACGTTTCGTTTAGATGAAAATTTGTAGTGAAGTTCATATCGGACGGGTCGCTTTTTGATCATTTCTGTCTTCCATTCGTCTGAACATCCGAAATGTAATTTCTGAGTACAAAGAAAACATTCATTCGGTTTTTACCATTTGATTTCACTTCTTGTAGTAGACGACGCAAAGAAAGAAAATGAATGAATGAACGTTCATTTCTATATTATTTATCAATATGAGAGAAGCAATGTATAAATTTGAAATTTGAGGATTCTATTACAATGATTGAAATTATTTCAGATCACCCGAGAAGAAGAAGAAGTACAGAAAAAAGATCGGTGTAACGAACGCCGGTTACAATCCTGGCAGTCTGACGAGGATCGACTCAACGAGGTTATAGCATACTCGTCGTCGCGTTTTCGTGTACTATAGCTATAAAAAAAAATCGACCAAATTTCATGGTCGATGATTCAACCAAATTATTTGTATATATAAGGTAATTATCACGTAGTCATAAAATTCGGAGGATTCTGATCTCGTTCGCAGTTCGAGTTCATTATCGAGACATGATGTGCGGCTTCGATGACAAATAATTTTTAGTCATGAAAGTTCGTTCACCTTCTTTCCTTCTTTACGATATTCGCCTCCATGGACGCGAGTCGAAACACCCGAGCTGCAAAAATGGCATTGACGATACAGCGATCGCTTTTCGATCGTTCGTTCGTTAGGCAAACTTGTTTTTTTTTTTATTGTTCGATGATGTTGAACGATCTTCATCGCCTGTCATTCCCTTCCAATTATTATTTTCTTTTCCTCGCACTTCCGAATCGATAGTTTTAAATTGATGCGATTTTAACGCGATTTGTTTATAACAAAAAGAAAATACGGAGGGCATTTTATCGTATTAGTTTAGGATCATTCGCGTACTTACGAGGCTGTTTAAATGCGATGTAGATCGTGATTAGTTGACGAAATCGAGAAAAGCAAATAACGTTTCGTCGTCAATCAACCGTGACACGTAACGAATGAGGAGCATTCGCGACGACAATAATAAACGTTTGTTAACTTTTATTAATTATCATAATCCTAGCGCCCATTCGCCATCGTTCCTAACTTCATTCTTGAAGCGCGTGCAGAACAAACAATCACGAATTGAAACTCACTCGAATTTTATCAAATATCGTGCGTTTTTCACAAAGAAAATAGGCTGAATAAAGCAGAAATTCCTTATTTATCCCTAGCTATCTATTCGAGGATGGATCTGATCAGCAATGCAACAAAATTAGCTCTATCCGAATTATTATTTTAAGCAATATCAAATCGATTTTATACTTTTGTCTGGAAGCAAAAAATATTAAAAATCTGAAAATCGTTAAAAAAAATCGAACTTGGTATGTTTTTATTGTAAATTCAAACGCGAGATCTCCAGAGAGAGGAAATCTTACTTCCAATCGCTAATTTCCGCATTGCTACGAAAATGTTCACTCTCGTAATAAGAAACGAGACGGGCGCGAGAGAATGTACAAAATAATCGTGTCTCGCATTGTACAGCTACTTTTTAAGTAAGAAAGAAAAAGAGAAAACAACATCGAGTACATTACTTCGACGATAAGACGTATTACTTTTCTTAGCTCATAAAAATATAGGATTTCTCGATGGACATAAGGCGATAAAAAAATGAACAGTGTTATAGTGAAATTAAGATGCAATAAAGTGTAAATTTTATTCTAAATCGTTGTGTCATGTACATGATTCTTTATAGATAGGAACGTATGGTGGGTATAAAAAAAAAGATCTACATATATAAAATGTATATTTCACGAATTTAGAACTGGAAAAAAGATTCAGATACGGTGAAACGCGAAATAAGAGAATTTTTGTGCGTAAATTTTTGTTTAATCGTTACGTTGAATGATTGATGCGAGAGCGATGATCTAGATTGCCTTTATGGCAACAGGGTAAGGACCAGAAGCTATCCCCTCTTCCAAAATCCTCGCCCTGATGAAGAGTCTGTGGAAGATCGCGACCGAGAGTCTCCGGAAGAAAGAGCACCAACGTGGCCGTTATGAACGATATCACTCCGAGAATCAGCATGGGTAGAGCTTCCCAAAATTTGGCCTGTAATTTTTAACGATCGATCGGTATGAAAACCTTTGTCAAAGTTTGAACACCCACTGGATATTAATGGGTAAAATTTGTTATTAAACATTTTGTTTGGTTCTTACGATATCAACGAGGTATGGCGCGACGCAGTGAGCAGTTATACCGAAGATGTGAATTAACGCGACGCCTTGTGCTCGTACTGGAGTTGGCAGTAATTCAGCGGCATATTGAAGACCTATATTTGCTGCCATGTTGAGACAGAATCGAGCTAGTACTGACATCGTTAATTGGGCTGCACCTGTGAGCAACAATATAGTGACGTTGATTAATGTCGAATGCCACGTTTCACAAATTTTTTACGATAAAAAGAAATGAGCCAGGGTTTATGTTAGGAGAAAAATTGGCATATCTCTTAATGATATTTTTGATAAATTAATGATTACGCGAGGATTATAAAATCAAAGAAAATTAATGTGAAGGACTGAAAGTAATATGAATTAGATTTGAAAACAGAACGATGCATTAACAACTGACCAGAAGTGAGATAAAGTTCACCGAAGCTGAATACACCGGTGGCAGCCATTGTCAAAGAACCGCAGAATCTTCGACCCCAACGATCGAGTATCAGAGTGAGCAACAAACCAGCCGGAAGTTCAGTAGCACATGCTAATGAGAAAGACACGAAAACGTTGCTCTGAAGAAGTTTGAGTGAATAAACGTGTCCGTCGAAAGTGACGACTGTCAAGAACCTGAGGATGACGATAAATTGTGTAAAAGTGAAGAAGAAAAAACGAAAATGAAAAAAAACGTTACAAGTTTTTACGATTTTTTTCATTACTCACCAAAAACATGTCAGAAGTATAACATTTTTCGCCAGACGCGGTGTTTTAAAGAGATCCAACAAAGTTGCCGTTTCCGTTTGTGTGCCAGCATTTTGCGCGTTTCTCTGAAAATATAAGCAAACATAGAAGAAAAGAAATGAGAAAGAAAAAAATCTTTGATTCGCGAATAATATTAACCCTTGGTCGTATTAAATATTTATAAAATATGAATTACATTTAAATGATAAATATATACGCTTATTACGTATATTATTTAATTTAGTTATTTACATGGGAATTAGTTCCTACGTGTCCAACTTTTATTTTCAGATTCCCGGTTAACACGAGAATCGAATTACTCGAATATTGACTGTTTGAATTTTACCGCGTTTTTCCGCCTGCGTATCCGCGCAGGCGCACCATTCCTGGCGGAGAAAAGCAAAATTATAAAAGTTTAACATTTTATAATAGTTGCTTGTCGACAGTGGCAACAATAATCAAGCTTGAACTTGTTAAATTTGAGGAAATCTATTTTTTAGGGGATGAAATATTGCGCGACTCACCATAAAGAGGTCGTATATTCTCGGATCCGGATTTCGCCGATTTGTTTTCGCTATCTTTTTGAGCTTCTCCACGGCCTTGTCGTACTTGCAATTTGCCACGAACCAGCTTTATTGTAAGTGAAAAAAAAAAACATTTCAAAATATCGTACCCAATTTAATTGATCGCGTGCGATTGACGAGGGGACAATCGTACCGTGCGCTTTCCGGCAAAATCCAAGGTGTCACCAAACCGCTCAATAAAGGAATCGCACTGACATAAGCGAAGTATCTCCAATTTGCGATGTAATAAGCGAGCCAAGGTAGTATAGTGCTACCGAGTGCAAAGTATAATCCAAAAGCAACGTTGAACACCAGGGTGCGTCTTCTCACTGCCATGTACTCGACGACTATAAATGTTTATATTTTAAGGAATAAATGCGATATTCATTTGCAACGAGACTAGATCGAATTTTTAGAATTAATTAAACTTCGATTTTAAATTTACATCTAGACACTTTACGTTTGAGACTTTTAATTGATTTCGGACTCCAAGATTCAGTTTGTATCAAGAATTTACCATCGGGCTTCAAGTGGAACGAAACTTATATCTTTTATTTTTCGTAAACTTACCGATGATAAGTGGAATATTGATGCAATTGTCGAATGCGAGTCCTGTTAGGAATCGACAGAGGGCAAAGGACCAAAAACTCGTTGCACTTGCAGTCGCTAGCGTGGCGAAGAGGGCGATTACGTTGCATAGTACGAGAGACGGTATTCGACCCTTGTGATCGGCGACCCATCCGAACAAGATGCCACCGAGGATCGAGCCGCAGAAGAATATCGCCTGGGCCGTCGAAATGAGGTACTCCTGGTCGCATACCCAATCTAGCTAATCGGCAAGGGTCACGGAACAGTCAATTCGCATTCTCCTTCGGGCCTTCCTACCACTAGTGAAATCTCGGTTTAAGAGGCAGTGTAATTGGCGACGAGCTACTTGCACTTGGAAAACAAGATCCGTAAATTGTCCGGTACTGAGCAACCGATCGCCTTAAAATTTGGAGGGTACATAGACAATTATGGCATAAAGTGCATGACAGTCTTATTTTTCCAAATTTTTGGAAAATTTTTTGCAGATTCAGTTACCACCGGAAATTT
>JAPYZT010003985.1:7500-15344 GCA_030522965.1 Tryphoninae sp. A BG-2022a | reverse complement strand
AAATAAATAAATATATATATATATATATATATATATATATATATATATATATATATATGAAATGCTGTATGCATATATATGAAAATTGCGCTATGCAGAAT
The DNA here is from genome assembly GCA_030522965.1 of Tryphoninae sp. A BG-2022a. Classification (NCBI taxonomy): domain Eukaryota; kingdom Metazoa; phylum Arthropoda; class Insecta; order Hymenoptera; family Ichneumonidae; species Tryphoninae sp. A BG-2022a. The sequence continues at coordinate 15,243 of JAPYZT010003985.1, read as the reverse complement.
AGCGCGCTGGGTACAGAGATTACAGATATAGCGGTTATCTGGTAGCCAGTTGCCCCGGTGCAAGGCTATGCAGTTTATTAAATATTCACACGAGGAACGCGGCGTTAAACTAGCGGTACAATTTTTCAACCCTCCGTTTTTACCAACGTATACATACGTATCGCCGCGTTTCCCCTCGTACGCTATCGTTTCGCCTCGCGTTTCCTACAGCTTTTTTTGTTCTTTTTTCTTTCTTTTTTTGCCCTCCTTTTTCGTTCGACCTCAACGTTATTGCCCCGCTCTTATGATTGGCACTTTGCCTGGTGGAACATGTGCGTGGGATACGTCGGGACGATGGTGCGTGTGATACGCATTTATGACATTGTCACGTATGTATGTATGTGTATATATAAAATTGCATATATTTTGAAAAAAAAAAGAAAGAAAAAAAGAAAAAAAATGATAAAGATGAGTCGCGAACAGCTGGAAAAATCTGCACGTACTCTCGGCTCGAGTGCGACGACGGACGTGCGAGAGTCGAGACGAGGGTCAGATGCGCGTGAGATATTTCTTATTTGTTTTTGAACTTTGTTTCGTAACGTACGTAAATCACGCGTTCGATGTTCGGTAACGAAAGTTTTAGGATTATCGTAATAATTCGCGAACGGCGCGAACACAAATGGAAATTAGCAGTAAGAAGTTTGAAAAAAGACCGAGATTGGATGTAACGCGTCGTTGGGTCAGTCCGGTGTCGAGGAAACGCCCACGGCGATGGGCCTTCGTTCGTGAAATTTTTAGACAAAATTTGCGGAATTATTGCGAAAGTTCGAGTCTCGTTGGATATCGTTATCTCGTCGAACCGGAAAGATCCTGGATCGAAAGGTTGGTAATATTTATTTGTTCAAATAAGTAGCAAATTGAAAAATAAAATTCATAAAATCGTTATTTTATGGAGTAAAAGATCATTTTGACGAATTTTGCAATTAAATATTGTACATTTTATGGCGACGTTTGATTGAAAGTTATTTTTTTCCAATATCAAAAGTGGATAAATGTGTGTGTGTATTTTTTCGGTTTTTTGTTGTTGTTTTTCAGAGCAATTTGGATCGTGCTTCATGCAACGACGCTTTGTATGTTGGGTCTTCTAGTTCACGGCGCTTACAAGGAGTACCAAGATGTTCCCGTGGTTACGGTCGTCGATTCGGACAATTATCCGTCCCATAAGCTCGAATTTCCGGGTAAAACGAAAAGAAACAATGTTTTTTTAGTTTTAAATTTAAAGAAAAATGTTTATATGAGAATTTGCATTGGCCAATGGATTAACGTGTATTAATCGAATACTTTTAGGAATCGCCATATGTAATATAAACAGGATTAGCCGAAGAGCGGCGGTCGAACTAGCGAAACAAATGTGAGAATTTATATTGGTCGTCCATCGTGTGAAAAAAAGCGCGAAATATTTTTCGTTCGGCAAATTCCATCGTTGAATTTTTTTTCAGCGTAAGCGCGAATGTCACGAATCAAAATTTCACGGATGTTTTATATCTGCTACAGCAGTTCGGAGCTCTTTACATTTCTAGTGCGATACCCAATGGAACGGACGAAAAGTATTTGGATCAACTTCTGTTAAAATACTTCAAGGGAGATTACGATGTGACGAGTATTATGAAAAATGTAATAATAAATTCTCCAAATGGACTCAAATTTTTATTTTATATGGCTACCTACTTTTTTAAATGATATTAATCAACTATTTTTAGTAATTACTGTTATTATTATTATTATTATTATTATTATTATTTTATTTTCAATCCATTTTTCTTATTGATTATTTTTATTAATTAGTTTTATAAATAATTTTCATTAATTATTATCACGGACGATAACAAAAAATAAATACTAATTTTCAGTTATCGCCAACGTGCACGGATGGATTGTCGTCGTGTCATTTTCAGGGCGAGGCTAGAAATTGTTCGGACATATTCGCGTTTCGCAAAACTCAGGATGGTTATTGTTGCACATTTAATTACGCTCGGGAGTCCGATGACATACCAACGTGAGTTCGATAAATCAGAGAAATTTTGTTCTATTGTCGAATGAAAAAGAAATAATTGCGTGTGATATTGATAACGGAATAACGATATGTTACCAAAAAATCGCAAGAAATTGTAGCCTTATTCGAACTCGAAAAAGAGAAGAATGAGAATAAAATAAAAATCATTGTCAAGGATTTTCGAGGCTCGACGATAAATGGCAGTGGGCTCAATTTGGGATAAGGACGAGCCACATGTTCATACACGCGATATATAAAAAAGGTTTTTTTTCTTCGTGAAATATATATATGTATATATATATATTTTCCTTTTCTCAGCAGAACCGAAGGTACAAAAACGGATGTGCCACGTCAGCCGTATTTCATCAACAGTCTCGGGCTAACAAATGGGCTCTCGTTGGTGATGGAACCATTTGCCGAGGATTACTATTACCCCATGCTTCCTATAACAGGATGGAAAGTGAGATAATCCTTCGGACCAGGATTTCGCGCAAATAACTTTTCGAGCGTGAAAATGCGAAAGATTCTTGTTTTGTGAATAATTCGTTTGCAAAATTAAGAAAAAAAGGACAAGAATTATTCAATAAATCTAATAGAAAGACACTTATTGTTGGATAAGAAGAAAAACAAAAGTTATGAAGAAAACAAAAAAGAAAAATAATATAAAATTTGTTGTTTCAGGTTACGATATTTAACGCTCACGATTATCCGGACAATGGCAGTGGCTCGGTGTCCGAGGCTCTGTTATCACCGGCCACTGAGACTTTCGTTGAATTGGACGTAACTTCGTTTTACAGTACGAATGATATAAGGAGCGTTTCGGTGAAAAAACGAAAATGCATCTTTCAGGACGAACCTGTATTATACAGCGGTTACACATACAGCGATTGCCTCGTCGATTGTCGAGCAACCGCTATATGGGAAACGTGCAAGTGCAGACCGTTCTTTCTTCCGAGACGCGGTAACGAACAATGTATGTGCGGAAATTAGTTTTATAATTTTTCAAACAGCTTCTTTCTCTACAATTATATTTTCCTCGCTTCGTCTTTCTTCTCTTCCACTCCTACTACTAATATTATCGATTTACTCATAAAAGGCTTTAAACAATTGTCATTATAAACGACGATTTTGAAATTAATCGATTTAATAATTTGTTGGTGTTGGAAAAGATTCGCGAAAGGTTTGCAACACGGGTCACTCCGAATGTTTGTACAGGAATAGAGGTAAGATTGGACAAATCCTTCAAATTCATAAACAGGCGCTGATGAAAATACTTTTAAAAAAAATCTTTCGATTTCATCGATAAATACGAAATATATGTTTAACAAATTTGTTTTAAAGATATATATTGGACGGTCCTGTCGAGCAAAGTCGACGAGGCTAATGGCGAGAGTAGTTATGCCAGAAGGATTAAACAAATAAGCCAATGCGATAAATGTTTTCCCGCTTGCAACGACGTTCGTTACTATCTTTACGGTTCAACGACCTATCTCAACAAAGGAATCTATCACACGGAATTACTGTAATTTATAGAAATTCATTAATATATCAAATCAAACCGACGTAATTCGAATTCAAAAAAGAGAATAATTAAAGATGGTTGTTTGACGAACTACGTGTACGAAATTGTTTAGTCGTCGAAATATGTATAACTATACTGTTTGTTATTGAATTATCGGGCTGGAAAGCTATTGCATATGTGGAAGAAAGAAAAGAAAAAAAAAAGAAAAATTTAAGTATTCGATCGATCGGTGGAAAAATTAATTTCCAATCAAATTTTTAATTCGAATTCGAGTCAAATATTATAAGTCGGTATGACGTAAATTTCTCGTATAAGTTGTTGAACATTCGAGCCGCATAATAAAGCAGAAATGATTATTCTTGTAGGAACAACGTTCGTCTGGAAAATCAGAGCATAGTTCACATTTATTTCACGCGACATGGAAGCGTCAGATTGAAACAGGAAGCCGCGTACTATTGGTACGAGCTGCTCAGTGAGTATACCGTTCCATCATTTATTCTTTCATTCCCTTCGTTCGAGTACAAAATTGCATCGAGAAAAACGACGATTTAACGCGAAAAATCTTATCGCGTTTCAAATTACTCGATTTTTCCTTATATTGTCTTATTCGCAGGCAACGTGGGCGGAATCTGCGGCGTCTTTATCGGTTTCAGTTTGATAAGCGTCGTGGAATTCTTGTACTTCACGCTCTGTATACTTCACGAATTTTGTCGCGGCACCAGGAGAGAAACGATCGAGGAGAATATCGGGACGGGTGGAAGGACGATAAGAACTCGAACCGGTACCAAATGGAGAGAAAGAGGAAACGCGAAACGTTTCGCTGGGACCCTTTATTGGAATGAATTCTTGACTCACAGTAGCGTCACGAGTCACGATGGGAAAATTCACCGATTCCAAGTGCGAAGATCCTGAAAGATCCTCCCAAGCGTTCCAATTTTTTTTTTTTTTTTTTTTTTTTTTTTATTTCTTTAAATAAAATCATTTTTAATTCATCGGATAAAACATCGACTACGAATTTCACGTAATTTCAGTCGAGTGTAAAATTATCGATTTTTGTTTTATAATCGTAAGTTGAAATTTCTTTGTATTCTATTCGATTAATTCGACCAATGTTAATTGCACAACGTCTGCTAAAGTTCGCATTGAAGAATAAACCGATGACGAGAAAATGTTCGGAAGCAATTGAGTCATCGATTATTGTTATAAAAATAAATAATTATTCTGACGTTTTTTGTACTTTTACGACTTGTGTAGTTTACCATGTTTGTATAGCTTTTACGATCGTAGTGTATTTGCATTGCCATGACATTCAGTGTGTACACGTTGATGTTTAACGGCGATGATGCGTGTGATATGCATATAACGTCAAAAACAGACGATACACGTATAGAAATTGATTATCGTGCCCTATTGTAAGAGGGAAGCGTCGAGGGGGGGAGGGGGTATGGCACGTGGAACAGGCGCAATCAGCCATTCTCGACTCGAGTGCCTCGCGACAAAGTAGACTTTTTTTTCGCACGAGTCACGATTCAGTCTGCGAAATACTTCGCGTGGATCGATTCTCGTCCAATGATAAAATACTTCTCACTAAACGATAAAATTAGTTCCTGGAAATGGGTGAGAATAATTTTCGAGGCATTGGAATTAAGAAAAAACGATTTTCCGCGAGGCATGCTTGGGCGACACCAACGAATCGAATCAAAACTTCCAACGCGTTCAATGTTTTCCAAGAAAATTGGGAAAATTATTGCAAAACTTCGACTCTCGCTGGCTACAAACATCTCGCCGAGGCGAACAGATCGTGGATCGAGCGGTGAGAAAAATAATCCAAGTCTTTTTCACAATGTTATAAAAATATTGATTATTTTGTTTTTTCAATTATTTATCGAAATTTCAAGAAAGAGAAATATTTTTCAAACCATTTGATCTAATTAGTGCTATTTTAAACTGTGAAGAAGAATATTTTTACATGTGAAAAGTTGCCAAATACTTTCGCGAGTACCTATAGCGATTTAAAAATTTGCAAAATATTCGAAAATTATCTTATATTATACCTTAATATTATAAAAACTGATAAATATTTGTAGCTGTTTATATATTTTCTGATTGTTAGATCAATTGCTCTTTTATACGACGATTCATTTTGTTATTTTATTATATATTTTTATTGTTTCCAATAGGCAAGAATTGATTTATTGCAGAAAGTTTGTTTTATCGATTCAGGGCAATCGGTATTCTAGTTCAAGCGACGACAGCTTGCATATTGGGATTGTTAGTGACAATGGCTTATTGGGAATACCACGAGGTATCTTTGATGACTGCAATCGAGTCGACCAATTATCCGGCGAGCGATCTCCAATTTCCAGGTAAAGCGAAAAAGAAAGAAAAATATCGCCTTTTCTAACAAACGTTGTTATTTGTTATCTCTTCTTACTTTCTGTTGTTTTTGTGTTTTTCTTCAATTAGTAAATGAAAATGAGAACACGTTAATTGGCGAGTATCAATCAACGCTTTCAGGAATCGCTATTTGCAACGTAAATAGGATAAGCCGAAAAGCAGCCATCGAGTTTGCGAGCGAGATGTGAGAATTTGAGATTGTGTGTGTGTGTGTGTGTGTGTGTGTGTGTGTGTGTGTGTGTGTTTTTGCCGCATCGAAAACCCCACGTATATCGTTTTTAATACCAATTTTTGACGTTTTTTAGCGCCAGGGCCAACGTTACTAAATGGCAATTCGCCGATATTTTGCATTTGATGCGAAATTTTGGGGCTCTGTACGCATCGGACGGTACACCCAATGTAATCGGCGAAAAACATTTGGATGAAATTCTTCTTCGATACTACAATGGAAATTACGACACGAGAAGCATAATGAAAAACGTAAAAACTCGTGGAACCAAGTGAAAATTGAACTTTTGCCTCGTTAATTCCATCGACGAAATTATAAAAATCATTGTTTAGGAGAAACGACAATTCATCGATTTAACAATAATTTGAAAAATATGAATTTTCAGTTAACGCCAAGTTGCACCGAGGGGCTCACGTCCTGTCGTTTTCGAGGAAAGGCTAGAAATTGCTCGGACATATTCGAATTTCGTAGGACCGAGAATGGTTTTTGTTGCACTTTCAATTATGCCCGAGAGCCGGATAATTATAAAAGGTCAGTTTCAACACGATCGAATAAATTTTATTCAAATTAATGAAAACATTCTCACGAGATAAATTAAATGCAAATTATAAAACATTTGTAAGCAATATATTTGATTGGAAAAGTGTAATTAATCGACGAAAATTTCGTTTCTCTGGCTCAGACTTGGCAATGGAACCAAGTACAAGATGCCTGAAGTATATAAAGTTGAACGTATAGGTCAAGCTGACGGACTTTCTCTGGTAATGGAACCATTCATCGACGACTATTACTACTCGATTCTCCCGACACGTGGATTCAAAGTGAGCAAACCAAAAAGATCGTTGGTGAAAAAAATTTGTTTTTTTTTATCGTTGTCGCGCATTTTCATTGAACGAAAAAGCTTTGAAATGTTAATTGTCGTTTGGTAAAATGTTCAAGTTAATGGTGTTCAAGTCACTGGAGTTTCCGGGCGATAACGTCGGTGATTCGGTGTCGGAAATATTATTATCACCTGCCACCGAGACTCTGATCGAGATGAGAGCGTCGTCGATGTACAGTATGGAGAATATCAGACAAATCGCTATCGAAAAACGAGAATGTCTTTTTCGTGACGAATTTAGGGAAATGCGGGGTATTTTTACGGAGGGTGATTGTCGTCTCGAGTGTCGTGCCACTGTTATTTGGAACATGTGCCAATGCAGACAGTTTTTTCTACCGACGCGCGGTGGTCATCACAGTGAGTCTCCAAAACGTCAATTTACGTCGTCGAGCTCGTCGAGCTTAATATTAATTAAATCATAATTCAATTTTTATTTCACCATGGTGGTTCGATCAAATATGGTTTTTCCATCCATCTGTTTTATATCGCTACCATTTTCTTCCCCACGATAGACAAAAGAGTTTGCGATCTGCGGGACGTCGGCTGTTTGCGTAGAAATAGGTGTAAGTTTAAAAAATAGAAGACCCATTTTTTAAACAATATCTTGTTCTTTAAGGTAGTCGTATCGGTGAGGAGGGGGGGGATTCAAATTTTATTCCCGTTTTTCTCACATTAAAAGTGGA
>JAPYZT010003985.1:0-5000 GCA_030522965.1 Tryphoninae sp. A BG-2022a | reverse complement strand
GAATAGTAAATATATACTCGTGCTCGATGAATGAATTAAAAATAGCTAATTAGAAGTAGAAGAATAGAAAAATAGATTTTTGTTTTCGCAAATAATTTATCGATGTACTTAATTGGAAATAAATATTCGTGCTCGATGGATGAATTAAAAATAGCTAATTAGAGCATCAAATTATAATTAGTAATATCGAGATAATTTCATGACAATAGGACGTTACATGGACGACAAGTCGATCGGTTAAACGAGCAAGAAAAATTATCCGGGAGTTGCATTCATTCGGTGAGGAATGTTTCGCGCGCACATCGACAAAATCCTTGGAGGAATTCTCTCTCTGTCGTTCTCGTCGTACTTGGTCGAGTGTGGATTCGCGATATCAGGACGTCTTTAAACGAAAAAGCAGCCTCAACCTCCTTTCATCCGTTGCGCGCGTCGGCACTTCTCGCGAATGTCGAAGGAGACGAGTCGACCTCCGAGACTCCATATTCTCGTCTCGTCGTCGACGAAATTTCTTGCGACACCGGATGCTGCATATGGTATAGAGATATATACCTATATATTTAATACAGTACATTTATTTCACGCTATATGTATAAATGTGTGTGTATGTGCTTGATATAGTTAGGGAACGGATTCTGTCGTCGTCTTAAACTTGGAAGTTAAACGGCGAGTCAGCCAAAGTTTTCGTTAGCAAAGCCTCCCTAAACTCGACGACGACCGATACGGTATGTATAACTAATATACCTCTCGTGCGCGCGAATTTCGAAGATTTATTCCTTCCTACCGGAGATGAGAGAGAGAGAGAGAGAGAGAGAGAGAGAGAGAGAGAGAGAGAGAGAGAGAGAGAAAGAGAGTGAGAGAGGAGATATGCGTTAAGAATTCATTTTCAATTCCCGAAATTATTCACGCCGATTCCCTTTTTCGTCTTTTTCTTTCCATTGCATTCTCTGTCGTCACAATGAATAACTCGAAATTCGATCTTGCATAATTAATATCAACTCGTTTGCTAGAAACCGAATATTTTTTTATTAATTGAGTTTCGCGATTGTTCCGTCTAAGCATTTGTGATAAAGTGATAAAGGTTCGTTTTCAAAATTCTGACATAATTTCGTGGTGAAAAGGCTTGAAAAAGGGTCGAAGGAAAAAAACGTAAGTCGAGGGTGTTTGGTCGAATCGCGCCTGGTTTCAGTCCTGATACGTCACGAAAGAGATAAGAAGTTTGCGATCGTCTAGGTTTTTTGAGAAATACTCTATTCCACACGCGATCGGCGGAACGTGTAGTGAAATCGAGGAATCTCTATACGGCTAGGAGATGTTCTCAAAGCGACGATATCGTCCAACGCACGAGGGGTTCACACACACACGCATATTTATATACGTTCAAGTATGTAAGATTTATGACAAGTGCATCTCACTCCCGGGTCTCTTCCGTTTCAACTTTATATAAAATTCAAGATGGCGAGATCAGATGTATGTGATCGGAATAAAATGCCTCCAAGTGTCTCACACCCCTTCCTGTCCTTTCGTTTCTCTTCTCGGCCCATTCCATCGGTCACCTCTCGTCGATTCGTCCACATCGATAACATATAGTACAGGTAACACGTTTTACCCCCGACACGAAGAATATCCGCGAACGATGAGTCGCTCGAGACGCAAACAGCACCGGAGGAAAATGAAACTCACCCCCGTTGAATTTTTTTTTCGTTTTGTCAGACTGCTAATTTTATTATCTCGAGATGATTAGTATTTATTCATTCTCGTAGCAATTATCGTTTATTTTGTTTAATTTTTTATAGTTTACGTTTTAACTTTCGAGAACGAAGAAGTTTTGTATTTTATGAAAATTCTCTTTTTTTTCTCATCGTTGTATAGTTTTGTCGAATATTCTCATTTCATCGGGTTTTCTTGCCCGAGATTGTACGGGAATAGGGCGAATGAAGAAATTCCGGAATGCGCGTGAATTAAGTAGAAAAGAATGAGAAAGGATCAGGTTTCGCGGTAACATAAGTGTAACGAAAAAAGGAAGAGGGTTGGAGGAAAGGAGAACAAATTTCTCGTCTTACGAAGAAGCTGATTGAGAGCAAACGTATCGTGTTATTGTTCCATCTTGTTGAATATGATATGAATTGTGGTAAGTACGTCTGTAGAATTCATGATGTATGTACCTACGTAGGTCATCCACGGTTACACAGAATTTTCGTCCGGAAAGAAATATCTTTAAAACTTACATATTCCCTTACACCCTTGATTGCGCATACGAATCTTTTTGTGCACATGGGAATAAAAATAATTAAAAAAAACAAATTTTTGAAAAATCTATTATATTTTTTTTTTCTTCATCGCTGAAGTACTTAGGTATCTCGCGATATATTGTACTTGGCGATTATGTGTAAAAAAACCGAAAAGAAAAATTATAATTATGAATTTCATGACAAAAATTGTTTCATCTTGGTAATCGTAATCTTTCATACGTATATTTTATTAAATATATTTATCGATTATCAATTATTATTTACAATAATTGTGGTACGATTTACATTAATATAAGTATAGAATCATACACGATTAATGCGTTTTTGTTACGTTCTTGTATTGCTTATACATATACCTATCTCGCCGATTTGGTGCAAAAAATTACTAATTTAAATAAACTTAACTTCAAAAAAGCAGTTAATCACTGTTGACACTGTTGAATTATCAATACTGTAATCGTAGGTATAAAAGTGTTCAAAAAACGAAAGACTCCATTAATTAGCTGAAATATTAATGGAAAAAATGAACTAAAAATAGAAAAAAAAAGCATTATTATTTTTCTTATTATTGGGTAGTTTGATTAGCACGACTTTGTACTAAAGTTTTGAATAAAATGACAGAAAAAAAGGGGGAAAGAAATGCATAATTAACTGCTATTCTCAAAATTTGGATTATAGTCAATTAGTGACGTCATGCGCTAAAGCCTACGATACATACTAGTAGTTCAGGTTTGAATGTGCACGAGCCACTCTACGGATTGCAAAACTGGCACGTAGAAAAACAAAAACAAACAAATGAAAAAATATCACGCGGGACTCTCAATTTCCAGGACATTCGTATGAACCCTCCCTCTCCCCTGCCGGCGCTCCTGTAACGTCACTATTGTCATTGAAATACGATAAGTGAACCATAAAAAGAGCGCGTGATTCAAAACGGAATCGCCGAAGGTTGTATACGTACGAGGTGAACGCGAGCGTGTTACTCACTACGGGCTCGGCAAAGCCAAAAATAACGTGTCACGGTGTCACCGAATCAAGTCGTTGGGGCGATGAAAGCGCTTGTTTTTATTTCCTTTTTTTTTTTTTTTTTTTTTTTAATTTTTTTTTATTGCCTCTGGCTCGTTTTCACAAGGACCGTAATACAAAAAACGGTATAGGGATGGTCGAAAGTTTGGCGTACCCTCTGTCCTTGTGCCGGGTGCACAGAGGCGTTGGTACGCGCACGCGTCTACAAATCCACATTGTTCTCGTTATTTAGTTGACAGATTGCTTTCCCCGTGCAAAAATCTGATAAATAGTTATTTTTTTGTTATTGGTTTCGGTCGTCCATAGGCCATTTTACGTGCACCGGAAGGCGTAGGTTGTTTTTCCTTTTTATTTTTTTGCTACCTTTTGAAACGTTCGAATCGCCGTTTCGTCGATGACAAAAATTTGAATTTTATAATGAGAGTTTATAATCTCAGGTTGGAAGATATCTTTTGAATTCTAAATAACAAGTACTTACAAGACTTTGAGGAACGAAATTCGTTGGACGTCGAAAAATCGTTAATTTATACGCGACGTATACGGAATAATAAAATGAAGAATAATCAAACATCAAAAATATCTTGGAATATGTGTGACAATTTTTAGAGATGAATTTACTTTTTTACAACGATTTTTGTTAACGTCGAAAGGACGAAAGCGAGAGAGGGAAAGAGATAGAGAGGGTGAGTGGGATAAACATATACGATTTATATTTGTTACGTAGGTAATCGCATCTACTAGCTTATTTCAGCCTTAACCACCGAGGATTCCGATGGCAATTTTTTCAAATCGATGGCCATTTTCGTATCTAAATTTGTATATAAGTATATAGAACTTATTCTTCGTGAAACGAGCCACTTGGTGTCGAGCCCGTGGATATTTTTGGAACTTTGCCACTTTGCAGTACTTATTACACCGAGAGACCCTTCCGAGGATTATTTTAGATTTTAAAACACCCTCGCCTCGCCTCGACTGGAGGTGGGGCGAGGAGCAAGGGGATCCAGTATTTTCATTTCATTTAGGTATGTCGTGAAAAATATTGGCCATACGATTACAAAATTGGGAACAAGCGATTTATTCGTCGAATTTATAAAATTTTCGGGAGTTTAAATAACTTGGAATTATTCACGGAACGATCTCTCGATCGATGATACGAGGGCTAATGATATTACGTTCGTATAAATTGTATATTTTTGTTCCCACATCGAAGAGAACGGAGAAATATCGAAATGTCACGAGGATCTACGCGGTTCGGGTCGAAGCAACATACGCCTATATATTGTTACATTATTATTTGTATCTTTTTTCCTGTTATCATTAATTGGACTATGCATTAATTGAGTTTACAATATAATACATTATACGGTATTATCAAGATAACAAGAAGGAACGCCATCGTATTTACATATAAAAATATATCTTATCACGAACGATCGTTACTTAAAGTTACATTTATTTTTAGATAAAACATTTCGCAATGTATATATGTATATGCATGTGTATTCACTTATATACAATTAAATTCTATAATTTTTCCCCTCCTCGTTATGATACGTTTCTTTTTCATCGACTCCGTCAAATATATTTGTTTCTTTCTTCGTTTAACTTTACAGACAAATATAAAACAATGATGAGAGAGAGAGAGAGAGAGAGAGAGAGAGAGAGAGAGAGAGAGAGAGAGAGAGAGAGAGAGAGAGAGAGGGAGAGAGAGAGGGGGGGGGGGGG
>JAPYZT010003984.1:0-27562 GCA_030522965.1 Tryphoninae sp. A BG-2022a | reverse complement strand
TCGCAACTTTCTTTAAAGGGCACTTGGTGATTGGGCACGTGATTATGCGAGAAAACAAAAGCCACCTCTACTTATATAGCGGATAAGAGAAAGGACGCGAGGATACCACCCTCAGAACAAACCAAAGAAAAAAAAGAAAAAAAAAAAAAACAAACTGTTTTTTCGCCTTCGACTTTAACTCTCGAGCCCCGTGCGACGTTATCCGCGCGTCCGAAAACGACGATCTGAACATGTGATGTGTTTCCTATTTTGAATGAGATGTTTTTCATTTTTTGTTTTTTTTTTTTTTTTTTTTTTTTTTTTTTTTTTTTTTTTTAAATCTGTGATATTCTCGCATTTGGGCTACAAACTCTTGAAAATCCTCGTTACTTTTTATCAACGAAACGAAACTAAAGAAACACCCGAACGTCCGCACGTTCGCGCGTTAAAGATTTTGCGATTGTTTATTTTTTGATGTCGATGCAGTTTTGAGCAAGAAGAAAAGGGAAAAGGGATTTAAAATGAATTTTTGTTTTTTTGGCGGGAAAAGTTTCGATTTTTGTAACTGCTTGACAAGTTCTGGTGTTTTTTTTGTTAATCGTCTCGGTGTATAATTAATTGAATTGCCGCAAAGAAATGCACTGATAATCTTTCTTTTTCTATCCCTCGGGTCAGTGCTGGATCAACGTGGTTATTATTTTATCACGAGGAATCGTTGAGCGATCATACAAATTAATATTTGAGACAAAAAAAAAAGAAAAATTGTCTTGGGAAAATATTTTGGAAAAAATTTAATTTTTACGATCCGGCACTGGCGCAAGCTTCAGATCTTGCAGCGAAGCAGCGCGTTTTTTTCAAGAAACAATAAATCTTGGGCACGCAAAACCGCTAATCTCTTTTTTAATTGATTTTTTTTCCAAATTTTTGATTCGATTGATATCGAGAAAAATGTTTTAATAAAAAAAAACATAATTTATTCCAAAGATTCGTTATTTAAAAAAACGATCACGATCGATAAATACAAATTGTATAAAGCCAATTAACAACAATTTTATTGGTACGAAAAGAAAATTGTTATTTTTGCGGTTTTGCGAGTTTTTGTGACACGCCAAGGACATTTTTTGTCCTTCGATAAAGCTGCTGATCTCTATTCTATTTACACACTCTCTCTCTTTCTTATTTTTGCTCACCTCTCTCGATACTTCGACCCTCGTGGATATGATGATTTTTTTATGGTTCCTTTTTTTTTTTTTTTTTTTTTTTAGAAAATCCTTTTTTTTGTAATTTTTCTTTTCAATTTCATTTTTCATTGTTTTTTTAAAAAAAAAAAAAAAAGAAATTTGTTTTTTTTTTCTTACTACTGTATAATCAATCTCTCTATTGGCTCGCACAATCATATCTCGTCGTGTCTCGTCACACTTTCTAAATTATGGGTGGAATGGCAGGTGCCGGCCATCTCGCTAGCCTACGAGGCACCGGAGTCGGATATTATGAAACGGCAGCCCCGCGATCCTTACAGAGACAATCTAGTCAACCGAAGGTGGGTCTCCAAAATTAGCCCACCGAGCACACAAATCTTTTGCACCCTAATAGAAATCGAACGAAAACAAAAAAAAAAAATAACAAAACAAAAATATCAAAGAAATTAATTTTTTATTTATTTTTTTTTTTTTATAACGTCGAATTAACGAACATAAAAGTAATCGTGCAACCGTAAATACGATGCCTGAGTTGTCAAACGATTCAACGGTGAATCGATTTTTGAAGAAATTTTTGGAAAAATTTTTTTGAACAATTTTTTTGGAATAAAATTAATATTGCCATTGTGAATTTGTGCATAGAAATTTCGTTTGGCTTCTCGAGCTATCACGGCACGACATTAACTCGTACGATCGACTCGCAGTGGGCGTCGATTTGAATTTTTGAATTACTGTGAAGAAAATTTTAGAAATTTTTCAAATTTTTCAATTTTTGCTAGTCAATGAAGTTTGCTACGATGAATTATTTACTATTAATCCAGTACAAAAACAGAGAAACTCAATTCTAAATAAAAAATGTTAATATTTTAGAAAGAATTGAATATTTTCGAAAAATATTGAAAACCTAAAAAATCGTCAATGAAATATTGCGAATCGAGTCGAGGCCCATTGCTCGTCCCCTAAATCCTGCACACGTCACGTACACAATTCACGCCTTAAACTAAAAAAAAACAACTCTAAAAAAAAATCAAGAAAAAACAAAAAATCATATTTTTGTAAACTAAAACAAAAAGCGAATAACAAAATAATTCTGCTGTTAAAAATCACAACAGTAAGACGCTGATGAAAATTCACAAAACAAAGAAAAAAAACTCCTGCAACTCTCTCATCGACTCGCACACTCGTCATAAATACTTAGGAATTAGTAATTAGGATAGAGCACAGAAAAACGCTGCTGCAAGTAGGTCTGCGATGCTGTGAATGCCCGTGAATGCCTTTTAGTCTCTCTCACCTTAAACCTAGAAACTATATCTCTCTTAGTCACGTAAGACGAAACAACAAAGACCAAAAGAAAGAAAAAAAAACAATGCAAAAATGAAAAACGAGAACGATGCATCTACCGCTTGTGGAATATGAGAAAGGATAAGTGATCTACTAAAGTATAGGTGTTTAGTTTGAATGACAATGTTTTTTAGATGGAATTTCTACACGCACATACACGTACAATTATCAATAATCCTAAAATTATAAGCACACATAAACACACACCAAGGTCGTTCTAAATAACAATCACAAAATTACAAACTGATTGTATAAATGAAAAACCATCCAGAGGAAGCATGCTTGTCAAAAGGAATGGAACGAGAAGAGAAAATATTTGAGACGATAAGAAAAAAAAACGATCTTTCTTCTTGATCGAATACTTTTTTGCCTCGAGGAAATTTTCTGCTGCGAAAACAAAAACAAGAAATCACAAATTTTTTCAATTCTCACCAGCAATGTTATTTGATTTTTCTTCGCTATTTATTTCCTAGCTGAGATACTTTGAAACGAAAATGCTTTTGCGAATCCTTTCTGTCTTTCCTCGCTATCACACTTGGGCTACTTCCGCCTACTTGTCTGTCTGACTGTCTGACTGTCTTTCTGTCTGTCTTACTATCTCACACCCTCTTATCTACACTCTCTTGCTTAATATCAGCTAAATACTTTCCCAGAGCTTTAATGCTGTACTTCATCAAACTTCTCGAAGCCCAACGAACTTCGTCAAACGAAATCAGAAACAATTTGAATAAAAATCAAATTCAAACAAAGAATCGGATTCTAATATCGACCGTATGCACGATACGGTTGTAAGTCTTCAGAGGGTGTTGAACTTTCTCGTCGTTGTCTGTTAGCGGAGAGTCTCAAGGGCTGACCAAGTTTTTTTAAATCAAATTATTGAAAAAGAAAATTTATCACAAATTTTTATCAGCAATCAAATGTTTTAATTTAATCGGTTCATTAGTTTATTAAATTAATCGTTCCATCCTCGAGACTCTATCGCAATGTGTGTCTTCGGTGTGGCATGCGTTGAAGAGAAAGAGAAATCAAAGAAAAACAAAAAGCGCGCTCTAACCAATCGTCGTTCGACTCGGTAAGTAAACGCATTTAATTCTTCCTCCCTCGCCCTATGAGGACGTCCTTCGCTTTTGACCTAACAACGCAACACTAGGCTCTTAGTGCGCTATATATAAACGAGAGAAAAATTAATAATAATTAACACCCGTAGCCGAGGTACAGCCAGACTCGCGATATAACAAACAAAAAAAAAACAAAACAAAAAAGTATTGCGAAACTTAAGCAATTGTTGAGAAGAATCTCGATCAACCCGACGAAGCATGAAAATTTGTTCAAAATCCACGTGTTACCTTTCTGTCACATTCGTTGAGAAAAAGTTAACAAGATCATAGAAAGTCTTTAATTGGATTTTTAATTAGAACGATGGAAGAGATTAACACAATTTGCATTCGGGTCGGTCGAGATTTTCTTGCAAAGTATCGATTAGAAAAAGCCCTAAGATAATTTGACTCACGACTCGATTCCACTAATGCTGTTTTCTTTTTGTTTCCTTTCTCATCAACGAATCACAGGCTTATCTCGATGGCTTACGGACAGATCGGTATGATCCAAGCTGCTGCCGGATTCTTCGTCTACTTCGTGATAATGGCTGAGAACGGTTTTCTACCGTTGTATCTTTTCGGTATCCGAAAACAATGGGACTCGAAGGCTATCAACGATCTCACCGACAGCTACGGCCAGGAATGGGTAAGAATACAAAGATTGATAAGGATTAATGTTACAAAAAGTTTCCTTCTTGACGTTGATGAATTTGATTTGTAATGACATTCTTTGTTCCATTTCCAACAGACGTATAGGGATCGCAAGTCGCTGGAGTTCACCTGCCACACAGCTTTCTTCGTCTCGATCGTTATTGTACAGTGGGCCGATTTAATCGTCTGCAAAACACGTCGTAATTCGATCGTACATCAGGGTATGAGAAATTGGGCATTGAATTTCGGTATAATATTCGAGACGGCTCTCGCTGCATTCCTCAGTTATACACCTGGTATGGACAAGGGTCTTCGCATGTACCCACTCAAGTAAGTAATTCTCTCGAGATTATAATTTATATACAAACAACAATGAGAGAATCATTTTTCTCACGTTTGCTTCGTTACATTTTTGCAGATTCGTCTGGTGGTTGCCCGCGTTCCCATTCATGATCGCAATTTTCATCTATGATGAAACGAGACGATTCTACCTTCGCCGAAATCCCGGTGGTTGGTTGGAGCAGGAAACTTACTACTAAATACAACACGTACAGATTAAAAACAAACAAAAACAACAACAGCAACAACAACATGAAAAAAAAAAAATACTACTACTACTACAACAACAACAACAACAACAACAACAACAACAAACAAACAACAACAGAGACAACTAGAAACAGCAGCGACAGGAAGATAAGAAGCGGCGAAGGATGCCGTATGCCCACGCGGGAGCTCGAAGAAACACGCTAAAGAGGAATGATATTGGGAGGAACCACGAGAAACGAGAAAAAATAAATAAAGTATAAAATCCACTCGCATGAAAACAAACAAAGAGAATAAGTAAATAAACACACACATTTTCCACGGGGCGTGCTACCTGGATCTGTTACGTACTGTCGTGGGACGAGAGGCTGCAGTAGACGAGTTATTTAACCAACGTCCTCGACGAAGGTCGAACAGAAAATTGACTTTAGGTTTTTATTCGCGATTCAAACGGAACGACAACGAACTACAATGGCGATGATGATGACGACGACGACGAAGCGAGGACGATTTCTCCGTCGATCATCACCGTCGACCGTGTAATCCACGTTGTTTACGAGCCAAACAACAATTTCATCCCGGGGAGTTCGGGAAAGCTTCGTTCAGGGCAACGCGAAAAGAGGTGAACGAGTGCGAGACGAATAAGGATTTAAAACGACGAAGCTATACAAAACAAAAATGGAGAATAAATCAATCGGTTTCTTTTCGGTGACGAGAATAAATGTCGAGCCCGTCAATGACTCTCGAAGATCCGATCGTGGCGATCTCCACCCCTCCCCTTAAACCTCCTACATCCCTCCTGAGTACGAACTCTAAACGCCGATTATTCATCATATATTCCTCTCCCGGCACACTGCTCCGTATAATATTAATAACGAGATCATTTAAGAACAAAAAAAAAACAACAACAACAACAAACGAGAAAAAGAAAGACAAAACAAATAACGAAACGACGAGAAACAAAGTTCTCTTAGACTTTGGCTACCACGAGGACGTTTAGCCGAATGAAAAATAATTAAAAAACAATACACACATACACAAAAAAATCTAATGAACAAAAACAACAAAATATTATAAACGCGGATGAGAGAGAGAGAGAGAGAGAGAGAGTCGTGTGAATCTGAAAACAAAAAAATTGGGTTATCGCGAAAAAAGCAAAATAGTTAAAGTGCGACGAGCTAGCAGGATGTAATCTCGATCGAGAGTCGGGCGAAAGACGGGCCTAAAGGTTAGAATCGTTAATGCGAATTAATTTACAAAAGAAAAAAAAATGATAACAAATAAATAAGAAAATGCAACAAAAAAAATGTAACAACAGCAAAAGCAAAAACGCCGGGTTTGCGAGGGAAAAGCGCGAGCACAAACACGGGGCGAGGAATCGAACGTGGACGAGCGAGAAAATCGGTGAATGAATAACGTGAAACGATTCTCGGTTTTCTTCGTACGAGACAAACTCAAAAATTGAAAACGTGAATGGAAATTAAAACAAAAAATATGTAACGTAGAGAAACGAAGTGAGACAAACGAACTGAGACAACCGCGGTAGAGGAAAGCGGAGAGTGCCGTTTTACGAATAATTCAACGCGTCTTGTGATAACCGAGGATTAAGAATAAAGTCCATAGTCCATCTGTTAATTAGCGTTTCACGAGAACACACGAATATCAAACAAAACAAACAAAAAAACAACAACAACAACAACAAGAAATGAAAAATCGAGATTAAAGAACAAAAAAGAACCTCACGTACGCTAGATTCGGCACGCCCTAGTTTAAACGAAAGGAACCAGGATAATAAGTCGAACTAAACAATAATGGTGATCGCTATTTAAAAACAACAACAAAAACAAAGAAAACAAAAAAGCGTAAAGAGCGTAAGTGGAGTGGAGAATGAATCCAAGTTTCTCGTGTAAAATCGAGAATCCGTTGCGAATTGCGAGTATGTGCATGAATTGAATGTCGAAGAGAAACTTAGCGACGAGAAATTTGAAAAAGAAGAAGAAAACAAAAACAGAAATAAAAAAGAAAACATCAATTCAAAATTTGTTGTTCGTACGATGAGTTTCGCGTCGCGTATTTAATTCCCTAGCTGATCGAGAATTGTAAACCCAAACGAATGAGAGACCATCGTTCCCACATCCAGTTTGTTAAAGAATAATGAAAACACACGGAATTAAAAGAAACGCAAGAAGAGAGAAAATTTATGAAAAAATGGATAACGAAGAAAATTGTTGAGATTCGTGTAAGAACGTGTGTGTATGTCTGCGTGCGTGTCTCTGTGTGTGTGTGTGTGTGTGCGCGCATGAGTGTTACGTGGGGTTTACGAGAGTCGTAATGGCGATGAATATAAAGAAGTAAGAAAAACAAAAAAGAAACAAAAGAAAACAAAAAATATTAGCGATTAAATCATTAACAGCTAACGAGGTTTTAAATTAAGAACGCGTTATTTAATTATGCGAGGGTTCATATAAATGTGTGCGAGATTAGCAAAAGGGGAAAAGGGGGAGCGAACGAAAGAGGGGAGAGTGAAAGAGAGAAAGAGAGAGGGGAGGGAGAGAGAGAGAGAAGGGTAGAACGTGACCCGGAACAAATAATAAATGAGGATGTTATTGATTGAAGCAACGTTAGCACGTGTGGCCCCCTTCGTTAAAAAGGTTAAGGGCGAGCTAAGAATTTAATCCAAACGACGAAATTGGATGTGCGGGAGTGATGAGTAATTGATAAACGATGATGATGTAACGACGATGATGAAACGACGATGTTGTTATTCGACGAGACGAAAGTGCTCGATGAGGAAGTGTGAGTGGGGCGCTTGGTTTTACAATAATTTAGAGCAGAGAAAGAGGGAATGGAAGACACGCGTGGAAAGAGAGTCAAAGAAAGAGAGAAAGGGAGGGAGAGAGAGAGCGAAGTAAAAAAGAAAAAACGAATAACACAATTTTTAAACTCAAATTGAAAAAAGAAAAGAAAGCAAGCGAGGGTCGTAGCCGTAGTTGTTGAAAAGAAGAAACGAGAAGAGGGAGAGAGAGGGAGCTAGCTGGCGAAATGATAAAACAAAAACAAAAAGATGCAGAGAAACAAAATAAAAACACGACGAAGAGAAAAGAAAAACGAAAAAAAAAAAAAAGCAAACAAACAACCAAGTAAATTAGGTGAAACTAAAATAAAGGTAAAGAAAAAGAAAACAAAGAAAAGAAACAAACAAAAAAAAAAAACATTCATTCTCTTAGTTTTTTCATAGATTTAACGCCACAGCGGGACGAGCTCGCTTTTGAAAAAAGGTAAAAATAACGAAAAATATTTAAAAAAAAAAATAACAAAAAAAAAATAAAATTATTAAAAAAAAAGTCATTGCCCCGGAACGCCGAACGCCCTGTTCTCAGCCCGACGGTTAATCCTATTTGAAAAAAAAATAAAAAAAAATAAAAACAACAACCAAAAAAAAAACAAAACAGGAAACCAATCGTCTAGCGCGCTCCTTACAACAACAACAATAATAACAACAATAACAAAGAATAAGAAAAATCAAGAAACCAAAAACGTGACTCAAAGCCAGACACGTGACTCTCGGTTAATCCGGGTTGATGAAGGGTGGGAAGGGGTAGAAGAAACGGAGGGGGAGGGGGGGAGGGGGGGTGAAAAGTACATCGTCGATCCTAGATCGTGACGCGAAAAAAACGCGCGTTGTTTAAAAACAAACAAAAAACTTCGCAAAAACAATTTTTTACAAAAATTCGTTTTTGTCAAGATCCGATCGAGACGCGTTAAAACGAATAACAATGCCCGAATGGAAATGACAACAACAAAACAAAGGTCACGGGGAGTCGAGGGGGAGAGACGCGCACGTATCGCACGAAGATCCCAAAAATAAAAACGATATAAAAAAACACACACACACACACACACACACAAAAACGATAAAACGAAAAAATCAATAACGATTTCGAAAGAACCGAAACAAAAAAGAGGAGGAGGAAACGGAAACGAAAATTACAAAAAAACAAAACCAAACGAACAAATAAAACGGAAATGAAAAAGAAAAAAAAAAAATAAAAACAAATCCGTTATTGACAAGACACGATTATCGCCCGAAAAAAAAAAAAAAAAAAAAAAAAAAAAAAAAAAAAAAAAAAAAAAAAAAAAAAAAAAAAAAAAAAAAAAAAAAAAAAAAAAAAATGAAAAATGAAAAAAAAACACACGACAAATCCAACCAAACCAAAAACGAGGACAAACGAAGGGAAAATAATTGAAAGAGAACAAACGAGAAACAAGAGATTATAATTAATGTAACATTGGTGAATGAACAGGAATAATAACAACAACAACAACAACAACAACAACAACAACAACAACACAACAATAAAATAAGTAAATACAAAAACGGGGTAAAAACGTGAAACAGTATGGCAAAACAAAACAAAAGCAAAACAAAACATGGAAAAAAAGAAAAACATCAAGCCAGAGACAAACAAACGTTCTCGTCGTGCGACACACAAGGTCAAAGAAAAAAAGAATTAGTAAACACACACACACACACAGACACACAGACACACACAGCTCGCGCATACGTACATGTAAACATTAATACACGTACACGTTCTTCCGTAACCTTCATTCGCCCTTGAACGTCGGAAACGCGAGCGCGGCCATCTTGGCTCTTCCGCTAGGATTTGTTTTGAAAGGGAAGAAGAAGAAAAAGAAGAAACAAAAAAGACAAATATGTTGTTTCTCGCGATCGAAGAGCGGCAGAGGTCGAACGAAGGTCACGCGACAAATTTCCGGTCGATCGAGGGAGTCGAGAGGAGGAGGATGCTACGATGAGAAAGAAAGACAAAGAAAAGAAATAAAAGACAAGTAAACAAAAGAAAAACGAAGAGAAAGAAATAACAATAACAAGAAAAGAAATACAATAACAATACACCTCTCGTCTTTTATGGGGCGAAAGTTTCTGAGTGACGAGACTAGAATAAACGCGAATGGAACGAAGGGAAAAGAAAATCGAGGAATGTAAAAGTTAATTTTGTCAAGGTCAAACTCGTGAAACGCGTCGCCATTATCACGAAGTGTTTGCGAACGAGGAAGAAATGAAAACAATAACAACAACAATTTACGAAATAAAAAACAAACGTGTATCGGCTACGTGGGGGCGAGAGAAGGGAGGGAGGGGGGAGAAACCGAAAGAATTTTGATAATTCGCAACGTTGGATACGTTGACGCGGCTTTGTTCAATCAAACTTGTTGCAACGTTTAAATAATAAATAAAAGCCCCCCGGTGACTCGTTCGCGCACCCCTCCCCCCCAAAAACAAAAAAAAATAAAAATTAAAAACAAAACTCTTCGCCGGAGAAAAAAGAAAACAATCTCGGCGCGGCTTGAGCGCGGGGAAGAAACGGGAAGAGTAACGAAAGAAAAACCGCGACACGCGACGTCGTTCAGTCCGGGGAATTAAAATAAAAAAAAAAACAAAAACAAAAAAAACAGAGAAAAAAAAATAAACGAATTTGTCATCCGCGAGTTTATTGCGAGACGTTGAGAAACGAGAAGGGTTCCGGCAATGATTGTCTTTTTTTTCCACTCAATTTTATCATTTTCCTCATGGTTATAACTTCTTTTTTCTCTCTACTTTTATTTTTCTCCGTTTTTTCTTTTCTTTTTTTATTATTTTCTTCGTTTTTTTGTAAATGTGAGAAACGCGCGTGAATGATGTTACGATGATGATGATGATGATAATGATGATGATGATTGATGATGATAACGACGGGGGAGGGGGTAAAAGGAAGAAATTAAAAGAAGGATGGTTCCCGCGGTTGTCGACAGGGTGTTCCGTGTCGGGGGGCGTGTAGGAGCCCAGAAAACAAAAAAAAATGGATAAACAAAAAAAAATGCTTTGCCGTCGTGCGCCGCCTCACACTTTAGGCTAATAATTTAAATATTAACGATAATATAATAAAAACAACAAAAAAAATAATTATAATAATAATAATTATAATAATATACATGTTACAATAAGATATTATTAGATGTAATTATTATATATGGTTAGTCTAGATCGTGTTGTTGAAGAAAACAAAAAAAAACAAAGTACGTATAAGCGAGAAAAAAATACAAAAAAAAAATCGAAATGATATGCAAAAAAGTAACGAAAGAAAAAAAAAGAGAAGAAGAAGAAGAAAACAAATAGCATGAACGCGGGGGTGCAAGGGAGATTTTCGGTCTAAGACCACACGATCTGCGGCGGGCTAAGCTGGATACGCGCGACGCACACTCCGCGGGTCGTTCGTACTTTCGTTTATTTTTCTTTTCTTTTTTTTCTTCTTTTTCTCGTTGCGTCACCTCGGTCGATCACGACTCGTCGTGTTGTGCGAGAGAAAAAGAATGAGGGAAAGAGAAGAAGCACGAGCCGGACGCACTCGAGTGTATCGCGAGCGCTGTCCGGGGATTCCCCCGACTCTCTCGTACGTCGGGCGTCAAATGTCGCGTTACGTTCTATTTTTTGAATTTTTTTGGATTTTTTTTGTCTTCGTATTTTGGTTTTTCACGAATCGCGGAGCGAGATCGTCGATAATTTCTCGCCCGATATACTCCCGTTCGTATATTCTCGTCTTGTTTTTTTCAATTAGCGATTATCTCATTTCGCTTTGATCGATACGCGATACAATATTTGGGAAGGGGTGAGGTAAATCGAGAAATGGAAAATACGAGAATCGAGATAGAACGAGCCGAGTGGTTAATGCATGTTTGAAAAGCACGCGCGCTATTCCCGCGAATGGGGAGACAGCTTCGCACGCATGCGCGCTAGTTCCGACTACAATGGTCATCGCGGTGTGTGTCACGGTGGCGGCAGTGATTGTGGAGGGGGGCGTAACGTCGCAGACCCGCTCGGTCCGCCACACGCGACAGAATCGTTGAGTGATCAAAGAATTAAAAGAAACCAACAAGATAAGAAAAAAAAACGAAAAAACGAGAACAAAAAATGATAAAAGATAAAAAAAAATGAAAATTGAATAATGTTTTATTAATATTGTACATATTTTAAATAATAGAAAGACGGACATTACAGATCGTGCGTGACTTGGGACCCACAATGGCGGATCCGCTCGATTGCGCGGCTACCGTCTTTGTATAAGCGGGTCCTTGCCCTTTAACCGTTTTTTCGTTCAGCGCCACATGTAAAACACACAATGTCACGACCCACCTGTGAAGAACCACGCGAGCGCACCCGCCCGCATGTAATACACGACTTTCACACACATACGAAAAGAAGGAGAAAGAAAAAAACACCTGTACACGCCGGTTTGTTGACACCGCCACCTACATGAACAAAGGATAAACACACACACCTACACACACACACACATACCACACATAACCTCAAAACCGCATAACGACACTCTCCGAATAACACACGTGCACACAGCCTCTATCCACCTATCTAATAATAACCCTCTGATTGACGATTTCTTTCATATGATTATTCGATAAGTTCTGTTTTCACACATAAATACATTAAGGAGGAAGCGAAAGACATTGTCCAACCCAAGTGTCATTACTTTTGATGTTAAATAAAAAATACATAATTAATAAGACCATTGTTCTTCATCGATTCGAAAATCTGCGTAAGTGCATTTTTTTTATTACCAATATTTTGTTTCAGTTCTTTAGTGGAAAATACTATGTATTTGAAAGGAGCGCAAAGCTTGAATTCTGATTTCTATCACTGAACGTACTTTATCATTGCCAAATACTCCACTCCAGATTTCCTTTTCCATGTTAATTTGAGAATAGAAATAATCGATCATGATAGTTTGCAGTTTGGAAGAAGTTCAAATGAAAATTGTTAAGTTTTAACTAACGTATTTATTTTTACTGATACAAAATATTATGCTTATTTACATGTATGATAAGAACATTGAAATTACGTCGTTTTCATATTGGCAAATTTATTTCTGTCTTTGCTTATATTTTTCTTGCGCAATCTTTGGATATGCTTTTTCAATTTTCCAGTATTCTTTAGATCTTCGTACTGCGACACCAAATTTAGGATTTTCTTCTCGGCTATAAAGAATAATAAAAGAGTTACAAAGGTTTATGGAATTCTAAATAGAATTTTCATGTACAATCTTTCATACTGACATTTCTTTTTGAACGTGGGCTTCTCTCCATGCTTTATGGCGTTTTTGATTTGCTGTTTCTCCTCTGTTTCTTTATTCTTGCGTTCGGCGTGTTTGGCTTCTTCCCTTAGTTGATTCTCTATTCTCTGTATGAGATATTTGATTTTTCTGATTTCCTTGGGATCCTCCGTCTGCTTCAATTGTTCTTTTAGAGCTGCGAGATCTTTCTCTTTGAGTTTGCCTATGAAGCTGTAAGCGTTTTTAAACGCCTTCTCGTTGTAAGTGCCGCAAAGACTGTCGAATCTTGGATCTCTAGGTACACCTTTTTTCACAGCAACAACTTCTCTAAATCGTGACACTGTTTTCTTCGAAGACATCTCGCGGGGTCTGTTCTTATTTTCACGTTTGAATTCTGTCTTTCGAACTTTCTTTTTTCCAAACATTGCCTCATTGTAAACTTTCGAACCTAATTTTTCTTTTAACTTCTGAAGATCCTCGAAACTCATATGCGATAACTCTTCACGTATTTCCGCCTGTAAAGAAAAATTGTACAATTTTTTATCTACCTTGTGGTTTTTGGACAGTGCTTACGGTTATGAGACAAACGTGGTTTAAATGCCAGGTATGATGCTACAGTTGCACAACGCGTCGTATTTAATTAACTACAAAAAATAACGAACCCGATCTTTATCTGTATCAAGTAAGTCCTCTTCGTCACTCATTATAACATACGAAATATTACTTTTGGATGAAAACTTGTTTATCAACACCTCAGCAATGAAACGACGTGTGTCTCAAAAAGTGAGGTTAGAACAGTCTAGTAACAAATCGAAACGCCTGCTGCTCGAACGCCGCACTTCACGTAGGTACATGTGGTATTTAATTCCAGTTACTTTTCCAGAAATATCCATAAACGGTTACGATGACGGAAAGAATTTGAAAATTCCAACTTCTACCGTTCTTATCCGGCTTGATAATTTACGATCGAAAATTTATAAAGTAATCCGAAGGTTTTTTCTACAGTATTGTAATTTTTTCTGAATTTTCCACATTTAATATAAGAAGATTTGAAATAAACGTAGTTTCGAGATCCGCATGACCAACGAACAGTAAGGGCCTCTTTTTTTCGGGCAATCTATTAAATCGTTCGGTTTAAATAAACATTCGGGATAGCGTTCGATCGAACAATAAATACATCCCAGGACATTAGATATTCGGAAATTCGTCTCATTCAAAATTTAAGTAATTTGAGAATTCGTATTAGGGTTTAATCGGATTGACTGTTTTTCGGTCGCACGTGTAATTCGGAACATCGGCAAGTGGGCAATTTACTATATTGCTCCCCACCCTACGGCTCGATTTGGATCTTTCAGTGTACGTTCGAGGGTTGTACCCAACCTACCTACCTCGTTGCACTATATCGGGTGTCGCGGCCCATATCAGCACTTTTGATAGACGTTGATAACGCCTATCCCAACCGAAAGAAAAAAACCGATAGAAACGAACATGGATTTTTGATTGCTTCAATTACATATGTTTTGCTCAGTATTATTTCGAATCGTTAGAAAACAATGTCGGTTAATTTAACGAAGAACAAGGATGCCCTCGTCGCTGCCTGGCACGGCGTCGTTGACGACAAATCTTCCGTCAATTGGTGAGTACATTTTCACGATTATTTTTTTGCAATATATCAAATCTCTTGTTTCATTTCTGATATCTAATTATATCTCTGAGCTCGTTGATGCGTCGAGTAATTACGAATACCGGCTTCGTTCGATACCTTTTTAAGTCTTTTTTTTGGGTCAGGGATTTAAAGTACGGTGGGACAGTGGTTTAAGAAATAACGTTTAATAATTTACGAGCGTTAGCAGCCAAGATTGCGAATGAGGACTTTGCATAATATGTTTTAGGGCTGTGTTTGGCTATGAGGGCCAAACGAACAATCTCAAAGTGGTGGGATCGGGCACAGGAGGATTGGAAGAGATGATAGATGAACTCAACAGTGGCAACATTATGTATGCCTTTTGTCGAGTTATAGACACCAAGACGACATTACCTAAATGCGTGCTTATTAATTGGGTGAGTAATGGAGTACTTTGGTATTATAAAGGGTGTTCCGTCAAAATAAATTATTCAATTTTATTCATCGATTATGTGATATAAATTATTTCTTTCGCTAATCAGCAAGGAGAATGCGCCCCGATCGTGAGAAAAGGAACATGCGCTAATCACATAAGAGACATAGAAAAATTGCTGAAGGGAGCTCATATAACGGTAAATGCACGATCTGATGAAGATGTGGAAGTTGACTTGATAATGGAAAAGCTGGCTCGAGCCACGGGATCCTCTTACAAGTTCAACGAACCTCGTGGTGAGAATGGTGGTAATTCAGGACCCGTGGGAACGACATATCGTCGGTAAGATATCTGTTAATGTAGTCATTCATTTGAATTTTAACGCTAAAGCTGAAAATATCATGGATGGGTTATGATCGATACTTTTGGTTCAGCGTTATACCCGAGCAGGAGATAAATGCAACGGAGCGCGATCGTTTTTGGCAGCGTGAGGAAATTGAAGAGAAACAGAGAGTAGAGCAAGAGCGTCTTCGTTTGGAGAAAGATCGTCGAAGATTGGAATTAGAAACTCGTTCACGCGAGGAGCAAGCGAGCAAGCTTAGAGAACAGCAGCAGGTATAACATTCATTTTTTCTGAGGAACATCCTTTTTTGAGTATATGCATCAAATTTCGCCGTTTTTTTTTACGCTAGGTATCCACATCAGCAACAGCTGCGCCGGTTGAAAAAAAATCGGAGCAACGCGCTCAAGAGATCAAGAATCTGCGCAATCAGCAGATAGTTGCTCATCAAAACAGCAGCGATTCGGAGGATGAGCACAAATCCCGAAGCGATGAATTGCGAAGGCAGCGTAGTAACGAGGCTCAACAGCTGATAGCGCAACGAACGATAAATGCTCGTGCGGTTTTCGAGCAAAATACCTCGGCTGGTCAGATGCGACAAAGCTTACAACCTGTTCATCACCCAAGATTTCAGACGAAGGATGTTAAAGCGAAAACGGTTGAAAAAGTTCCCGAGAAGAGTCAGCCCAAGGAAGAAACCCTACCGGTGAAAATTCCACCAGTCGAGGTGGTCAAGCCAGTCGAGGTAGCTGCACCAATCGAACCTGAACCCGTGGAAGTTCCCGAAGCTCCCAAAGTGGAAGAGCCTGAAGTGAAATCGAACAGCGTGGCGGCCGATGTCAGTGAACCTACAGCCGAGGAGAATCTGAACAATGCCGAGACGGAATTGTACAATCAATTAAGCGGCGAGTCTTATCTCTATTTC
The DNA here is from genome assembly GCA_030522965.1 of Tryphoninae sp. A BG-2022a. Taxonomy (NCBI): domain Eukaryota; kingdom Metazoa; phylum Arthropoda; class Insecta; order Hymenoptera; family Ichneumonidae; species Tryphoninae sp. A BG-2022a. Next base: position 11,301 of record JAPYZT010003984.1, on the reverse strand, counting down.
GATCCAAATAACGAAGGGATGAAAGCACGAGCGCTTTACGATTATCAAGCTGCCGACGATACGGAAATTACGTTCGACCCGGGTGACGTAATAACGCATATTTATGCAATCGACGAGGGTTGGTGGCAGTTACGAGAGAAAGCTTTTGATCGAAAGCTGGATGTCCTTTAGTGTATAGTTGTTGATGATTTATCGATCGATCTTACTGCCTGGAGAGTTTTATCGAGTGAAAATGCCGAGATTAAGCAACAAGTGCATTCTTTTAATTTTCTTTTAATTTCTACTTTATTAGCGAACTAAAGAAAGCCGCGTAATTAGTATTTGATCTTTTACTTTCAGTACTTACACACACACACGACACACGTAAAGCGTGAAATTCTAACGATACTTAAAGAAAAGAAATATATCATTCGCGTAGGCTATAGGAAAACGAGCATATTAAATTGTACACATAATACGATCGTGTTCATAGTTGAGATTCGTGTTGCTCGATTCGTAACTACGAATAATGACCAGTCGCTTCCTTTTGCTATATTTACGAAATTGTACCACTCACGAAAACATATTTTTCCATGAGGCACGCTACTTTCATCCCCCTTCTGGAAAAAAATAGTTTGAAAAAGTCTGATTCACTTTTTATCCCTGTCGATCTTAGCGCATTGACTTTCAATATTGTTAGAAAACACATTTCTCTGCGTATAAATGTCGAGTAAATATTTCTGTAATAATTAACGACCAGTTGCAATATCCGTATTAAAGTGTTTTCTTTCTTATATCGTTCATTCTCGAGAGGCAGGAGGCGAGGCTTGACAATTTGATCACAATGAAAAAGAAAATATGTGACGAACGTGCATGAAGCACTCATCCACTACATGCAATATCACTTCTACCCTTCCATTATTCAATTTTTAATCATCGGGCATAATTTATCGATCAGACGATATTGTAATATCATTATCATTATTATCATATGAGAAGAATAAGAGTATTAACTGTTAATTTTTATTGAGATTTGAGTGAATTCTTTTGATTTCTCCGCTTGTTTTTTTGAGGGAGATAATCGAGGAAGAACGCTTGCCCGTATATATATTTTAAGGTCCTCTGCAAAGTGGATAAAACGAAGAACCGTAGATAGGGAGCCAGGGAAGAAATGCCAGCCGAACAAATTGAATCGACGAACAAAATTTTCAAAGTTTTTTGGTTAATTTTTTTTCTATTACTTTTTATTTGCTTAAAAGAAAAATAAAGTAAAAATGTTAACATATGAGAAAGTTTCTTGACAATACTTGGACGTACCCGAACAAAAATCATCTTCTGTATCCGGGATTTTGACTTCCACCACTGGAACCACCGCTTCCGCTTCCCGCATGACTGAGAAATGCGAGATGACCCTTGGGACATTTGTTCGCATAATGTCCCTTCGTACCACACTTGTAACATGTTACTTCCTCGAGAGGTTTCTGAGGCCCTCGGGGAGGCGGTCCGTTGTGCATGTTCATGTGATGATAGTGAGAGGAGTGCGAGCCACCACCTTCTTGTTCCTGTCTCACCTGAGCTTCTCTCACATCCGAGGGCATTTTGTTGCAGTATATGGCTTTGTGACCACCTTCGCCACAGAAATGACACTTTATCATCACCTTCTTTCCTTCCTTTGGTTGCATATCCTGAACAGCCGGTAACTCGAATCTCGGACTGCGAAAATACAAGTTTGTATACTTTTGGTTATTGCTCTTCAAAATTAGGTAAGTGCAGAATTCCCTCGTACTTACTGCATGAATTTACACGTTGGTCCATCGGGACAAAAACCAGCTAAATAAGCCATGCATAGAACCCTTCGTACATGCCGGTGTCTGCACAAAGGGCCGTGTCTACAAAACCCGCGATCGTACCATGGACAGTCTCTTACTTTGGTTTCAGGGTCGATGTGTAAAAATGGACATTCCTTGTTGTGACAGGCGTCTACACGAGTACAAAAAAAAACAAAGTGTTATTAGGTGAAGGAAAAACTTAGCTGTATTGTAATATTGGCTGGAAGACTTACTAAAACGTGAATAAAAATAACATTCAGGCATTTTTGTCATATCATATTCGTGGAGGAATTCGCACTGATCGCCTTTTTTGCAAAGACCACGGAGCCAATGTTTGCAAACGATGGTTCTGTCGCCTCGGACATGTCTAAATGGGCAAGAAGCTCCTTTGTTGCATGTACCTTTGGGATAGAATTGACATACCGCCGCAATGGATTCTAAAAATAAATGATTTGTTTATGTACAAGATGTTGAGATTTCTATCAACGCCAGAGTAATTACAATATGATTCGATTCAAGAGTGAAACTTAATAAAACGTACAAAATATCATTGTATACTATTTTGAATATGATCTAGTCTTCCAAGCATTGTGAGAAAAGATCACTTAAGAAAAAAAGACAATGACTTGATTCTCAATAAAAACTCGTATGTTGATACAATTTACTAGAGTTGTTCAAATCAGAAAGTAGTTCAGAATAACATATTTAAAGAATGTTTAGAACGTTTTGTGAACAATCGAGTGCCTGAAGAATCCTTAAATGTGTCATTTATGTATAAACACTGTGAGCCAAAGATAACCTATAAAACGACGATAATTCAATTTCGACTTACTGTCCATGCCTGTGAAAGGTAACGATAACGCTCCATATTGTTCGTCTAGTGCAATTTCTATATCAAATCGCATATGATCCACACTCGCCACTAAGCATTCCATTTTTGGACAATAAAGTGTCAATTATTATTGTTCAAACACCGCCACAACACTTACTTTACGCGGATCGTCGGCGCCATGTTGATTTTTATCTAGCTACGCGCAACGTCACTGCGCGACTTAATCTTTTCGGGGTAATACGAGTCACTATGCATTTTGGTGGCGTAATAAAGATCGTCGTCATTTTTTTATCAAAGGTAATACGAGCCACTAAATATCCATAACTGTTTCGAGCTTGATGGTCCAACGACGAATTATGTGATATGTCACTTTTGAACATATGATGATACCAAGATGGACACATAACCTAAATGTTTGATTGCAGCGTCGGTAATAACGAAACACTGTCATCCGAGGTTTTATTTCATTGATTCATCGCGGCTTTGGCATCACAGGCATAGAATTAATATCTTTCGATAAGCATACTATTATCAAGCCTTCGTTTTTTGAATACATAAAGCCTCATCGTCTTTGATGAGCGACTCTCGTGCGTACACTGGTGTATGACAATGTCAAACGCGTCATCAGAAATTTTCTTGCCGAAAAGGGGCGGAACACATTTATTTCCGGGATCATAGAGTGCCCTACCCGATGATTCGTACGGGATATTCGTCATATCCCGTTAAGAATGATTTCACCCGCATTAATTACATATTTAATGAGACAGAATGCCTAATATGAGATCGTATTTGAAAGTTAAAGATATTGTGCTCCAAATTCGCGCATGCGTAGAAAAAGGTATGCGCGCGTCGCAGAAGGGCGCCAATTTAAAACGATGATCAAACAGTCATGAATTTCTATCGTATAATTTTTCTTGTTAAATTCAACCGATGATTTGAGAAATAGGTCGTTATCACACCTCATGCTCTTATCAATACGATGCCCATAAACGTTACAAAGTCTCTCCTCGACGATATTTAGTTACTTTTTTTTTCTTTATAAAATACGAAAAAATATAAATTCGACTTGATATTATTATCGAAATAAAAAGTTCCACTTTTTTTTTGATAGGTGTTACTTTGCCCAATGAGTCGAACGTCGCAGATGAGTGAACTTGATATTAGCACACAATGATATAACGCACGATTTGCAATACGTTTGCTTCCAGAGGGACACTTTTTTTTCGTTCATTTTGATTGTTTCCAAGTCGCAACAACAAGCATTTCGTATAGTGTTACGCAATTATTGCTCGGCCTCTCCGCGATGTCAAAAAGGTTAATGGGCATTCCGATATCCGAGGATTCGATCAATGTATACATGTGTAATTTTTCCACGATATAAGACAACTTCCTTATTGCAAAAAGAATTACGTCCTTATGACCGTTCATATGCAAGAAAACTTGCAAAAATTGATGATGGAAAATTTCAATAATGCTTCACACGTTTAATTATTATCACCATTGTCAACGAGGTTTTCCGGTCTGTGTCAATTGACGCATGTAGCAAACCACGTGCATTTACAGCTCGGTACAGCGTGTTTTTAAATTTATTTTTACCAAACAAAACCAATAAACAAAAAAGCCCCAGAAAAATTATCAAACTTTTACCAAAAGAAGAAAAATCCCCTCGTCCATTTCCAATCGACAAAATCCACGAACGATTATATACAAAGAGAAAAAAAGAAACGATCTTCGTATTTAGAAACAAAAATCGGTTGAAATCGTGTCAAAGCGCGTTTAAAAATCAAAATTATTTTAAAACGTATATAAATCGGGCTAGAAACAAGCGTGATTTAAATAGAGCGCCCGGATGAATTTTCAGAAACATGCAGTTCGTCGTTTGAAGCTAGGTCAAATATTCGTGTCGAGGCAAAAGAAAGAAAGGAAACGATAAAATAAATAAGCCACCCACTCTTTTCCCCGTATATCGATGAATTCGATAAGACGCCCAGATTTTAAATTAAAAAAAGGCAACGCGACACCCGCGTAAGCAAGCCCGAAAATAAAAAGAAGGAAACAAAAAGCAAAAAAAACAGCCATAAAAGAAAAGATCGAGCCGATACCAATTACGAAACATTGTCGTGCCGATTCTGCAGGGGGAATGTGTGATAGAGGCGAGCTAAAACTCAGCACCTGAAGTAACAAGCTCATGCTCGCGTTAATTGCGGTCAATTATGTGCTGATTTACATTTTTTCGGTTACTGTCACACATCGTTCGAGGCTTGTTCGATTCTCTCGCCAACCTCGCCGATTTAGTTGTGGGCCTTGTAACGTGACGACAGGTCGTTGTGATTAATTAAACGCGCCGAACGACAAACAACAACAAAAAAACCTAGCAACGACGTTCGGGCCGTAAGTTTCTAACAAAATCTTTCTTCTCTTATTCTCGAGCAACGTCGAAACGATAACGATTTTTTACCGATCTTTTGTACGATCAACGTATAATCAAAGAAATCTTGACAATTTAAGAAAATCTATCTATCTTAAAGTTAATTGACAAATCAATAACGACAAAAAATCGCGATCGGTTACAATTTTTCGCAAGTATCGAGACATTTTGTTTTTTTTTAATCGAGAACAATGAGGCTGATTAATTTTGTAACGTCGCAGAATATGCTGCACGAAAGGATCATCGATGGGAAAAGTGCCGAGATGAGAATCGTCGGTGACGATGGAGAAATCACTTATGAGAAGGAACCGATCGACGTCGATTTACAGGAAGAAGGATGGTTCGCTTTTAAAACACCCTTGAAATGGGTCAATATCATTTCGATATTTGCCTATCATCTCTTAGCTGTTTACGCGATATTCACGGTGAATCCGTTCAAACACATAGTCCTCACATTATGGGGTAAGCCATCGTAACGATTTCCAATCAGCGTCTGAAACGAAAGAAAAAATCAAATTATCAAAAAAAAATTAAACAAGATAAAATAAATAAAGATCGACGATAAACAATTTTTCTTAATTGATCGACATGGAACGTCCGAACGTTCAAGGTTTATTTCTCGGTGGTGTTGCCGGTTTCGGGGTGACCGGAGGTGCTCATCGTTATTGGACTCATCGAACGTACAAGGCGAAACTTCCGCTCCGCATTATTTTAATGGTGTGTTATCTCGTCGCTGGTGAGGTAAGCAAGAACAAAAACAATAAATTGTATACATTAGTTTAGTCGAACTAAAAGTATTGTAAAAAGATTGAACGGTCTTACAGGGAAAGAAAGAGGAAAGATCTTAGAAATTCCTGATTTTTTTCCATTCTTGATTTTTTAGAACTTACCAAAATTTGTTGCAAGAATGTTGAGAATCATTTTCCTTTTTCGTGTTTTCTTTTGATATTTTAGAACAGGATGTTCGACTGGGTGAGAGATCACAGGGTACATCATAAATACACGGAGAGCGATGCGGATCCGCACGACAGTAGGAGAGGATTTTTCTTCTCTCACGTTGGTTGGCTCATGATGAAGAAACATCCGGAGGTCATTAGACGCGGTCAGCAAATCGACATGAGCGACGTTCTCGAAGATCCCGTTGTACAATTCGAAGAAAAGTTTGTGAAATTGGCTGGAAACTTGTTTTGCACTGAAAAAAGAAAATTCTAAATTTTCATAGGAAATTATTGACGAATTATTGAATCTTGAATTTATAATTTTTGCTAACGAAGGGAATGAAAGTTTCAAGATTTATTTGAAACTTAGCTTTGCATTTTGACACAATTGTTGATATTTTTTTTATTGTTTTTTTTTTTCTTTTGGCAGATACTTTCTCATTCTCAAAATTTTCTGGTGCTTCTTCTTACCTGTCTTCATACCTTGGTACTTCTGGAATACGGATCTGTATGCTACGATTATGTCGCAAGCTGTCTTTCGTTATATAATCATATTGAACTCCACGTGGTCGGTCAACAGTTTTGCTCATATCTGGGGATACAGAAGCTACGATAAGTATGTTGATAACATTTGTATTTTTTCTATCAATTTATATTTATATTCATTTTTTGCAAAACAAAAAAAGGTTGTTTTTTTAAAAATTGTCTCAACAAGTTGGAACCAAAATTGTAAACAATCATAGATTTCTTATATTTTCTTACTAGATTGACTTTTTATAAAAAGTTCTTATAGTCGTGAGTCGTGGCAATTAAAGAAAAAAAGATTATCTTTCTTAAATTAAAATTAAAATTAAATCCGAACGAATGCAAAATTTCCCAAAAAAAGGAAAAATAATTTTGCAATTTTTTCAGAATTTTATATAATAATTATATTTTCTTGCTTTTTTTAAATTTCAATTTTAGAACGATAAAGCCAGTGGAGAATAAATTCGTGGCAGTCGTGAGCATGGGCGAGGGATGGCACAATTATCACCACGTGTTCCCATGGGATTACAAGGCAGCCGAATTGGGAAATTATTCTCTGAACTTAACGACGTTTTACATCGATTTGTTCGCTAAGTTGGGTTTGGCTTACGATCTAAAAAGCGCCTCGCCGAGTCTCGTGAGGAAAATAATCGAGAAGAAAGGAGATGGCACCCACGCGGTTTGGGGCGACGCGAGTAAAGACGAAGTTTGCGAGGAAAAGGATCAATGAATGCGTGACAGCGCCAAAATGAAAAACGAAAAATACAAAGCAACGAATCAAAAAGAAAATTTTTAAAAAAAGTCGTCCATCGACAATCGTTGGATCGTCGATTTTTTTTAGAAAAATATTTTCCGATGTATTGTAAAAAAAGACAAAGAAATATTTGTTAAGGCTTGCTATCGTGATATCTATCTATCTGTTAAGTCGCGTTGTTTTTCGAATTAACGCTGTATCGATAATAAATTGATTAATTCTAAATTACGACTGGCGAGTGATGGAGTAAACAAATTTGATTTTATAAAAAGCGTTGTGACTCGAGAATAATAATAAAGGGAGCACGTCGAAAGATCTCCTTGAAGCTTGAGAGGAACGTCGAGGCGTTGAGATAAGTTTCGTTCCTCGAGTTTGTAACGAAAATGAATTGAGATATTTTGAATTCAACACGTCGCAATTATTCCTGAAAAGAAAAAATAGTTTTATGGAAATTATCTTCAACCCTTAGACACGTCTGACGTCTCTCGTGAGGTCAAAATAAAATAGAATTTAACGTTAAAAATATACCCTTTACCGTTTAAATCCACCAAAAATAAGAGTGGTCCAAGGTAAAACAGGATGTGTAGTTTTGTAAATAAGAATCATAGAAAGTTCTCGCAATTGTCACCGATCGATTATTCTCGATACAATTCTCAATGCCGATAAATATATTTCCTCCCTTGTTCTCTCGTTCCTCCGTATTGCGCAGGCTCGTTAACCGCGCATGGAGTGTGGACCACGTCCTAGTTCACATCTCCGCCGCGCCGCGTCGCTACTTACCCGCTAAGCCCATTCCCTCAGAGGCATGTAGAACATCGTACGTTGCGCGTTTATGTGCCGACGGGTGTAAGGATTGAAATATACAAGCGCGAGGATAAACAGACAGACGGACAGAGCACGCTCGCGCTTCCGAGAGAGAGCGAGCAGAGATAAAGAAACAAAACAGAGAGAGAGAGAGACAGAAGGTAAAAAATCAATTTCTTCGTGCATTCCGTGACCATACAATGACAGAAACGAATGAGAAATCTTGTTAGGAGTGCTGGAATATCGGAATCGAGACGCGGAAACATGATTAGCCGTCGATGGTTCTGACCTATCGACACTCGTCGCTTATTACGCTTCGTACGAAAAAAAAAATACAAAGACGCGTAATATTTACATTTTTATCTTTTCCTGTGGCGTCGTGTCATGCAATGAAGGAGGGAAATATCTCTACACTCGACGTAAGGTCGTCTTTGCAATCACGTGCTCGTTGTTACTACCCTTAGTGCATGCATTTTATACATATGTATATACACACATACAGCCAAACATTGCTATATATATGTATATGTGTAAAATGCTCTATGAATATTTTATAATGACCAAAATATACACATTATATATATATGTGTGTGTATATATCGTATGTGTGACATATAATGTGCCTCCTGTGTCAATGCTTGGATTGACGTGTATAGTTTAATTATGACGTGATTAATCGAAGATTAAGTATCCTTTATTATTATTATTATTATTATTATTATTATTATTATTATTATTATTATTGTTATTGTTATTGTGTTGTACATTATTTATTACTTTTTATTGTGTTTTATTTTTATAATTGTGTGTGTTGTATGTGAGTGTGTATGCATGTCAAGCTTATACGTGTTGAATCATCTCCTTTAAGAAAGAGAAAAAAACAAGCCACTGTATTTTGACCCCGTCGTTGTTTCGATAATTGTTTTTATACATTTTGGACTTTTCTTTTGCTCGATTTCTTTTTAATTCGAGATTTATAGATGCCTTATGGATTTTGTTTTTGTTTTTTGTGGAGCTTTTGAATTTCTAAGGATTGTTTTGTGGGTTTTGAAAATTGGAATTCAGATCTGAGATACATGGAAGATTTTTCATGTTTTTTTGTGTGTGTTTTTCTTGTTTCTTTTTTTTATATATAAATGGAAATTAGAACGGTCTACCCACGGCTTAATTGAGGAGAGTGAGAGAGCAAGTGTGTTAGAGAGAGAGAGAAAGAGAGATAGAGATAGGAGATAAACAGGATAGTGGAAGATGCCACCGAACGAGACAATTGCTGATGAGAAAATGGAGGAAGTGGAGGATTTTGATATCACGAGAAATCTGATGAAGGACAATGATGATATGGATGCGATTGAGAATTCCAAGAGTATCGAGTATCAACCTACTGGACCATTCGGGTTTAAGACACCAATCATCTGGTCCAACGTCGTGAGAATCTTTGGTTTTCATGCTATCGCTGTTTATGGACTGCTGACTTTTCCAATATTGGAACACAAGCTATTGACACTTTGGAGTAAGATGCTTGATCAATGAGATTTCATTTTTTTAAATTAAAACATCCATTATGTTTTTTGTTTTCTTTCATTAATGAAAATTGTCAATTTTTCAGGTTGCTTCATGTGCGGGACAGCTGGATTTGGGGTGACCGGTGGTGCACATCGTTTTTGGACACATCGTTCTTATAAAGCAAAATTGCCTCTACGTATCATCCTTCTAATTGCTTATCTCGTCGCTGGTGAGGTAATGAATACAATTTCTGGATGTTCATTCATTCAGTGCTTTATCAAATATATATTTTGTTTATCTAGTGATGTATAGGATATATATATATATGTTGTTATAAATATATATATGTTGTTTATATAGTGATGTATAAGATAAATATTGTGCATGTAAGAAGTAGATGTCGAGAAAAGTATCGTCACGCTTTCGTTATCTTCCACTGTTTCAGAATTCGATCTACGACTGGGTCAGAGACCACAGAGTTCATCACAAGTACACCGAGACCGATGCCGACCCTCATAACAGTCGTAGGGGTTTCTTCTTTTCTCACGTCGGCTGGCTCATGATGAAGAAACATCCGGAGGTCCTTAGACGCGGTCGAATGATCGACATGAGCGACGTACTCGCTGATCCGGTTGTTCGCTTTTCCCAAAAGTACGTTAGCGAATGAGAATTTTGTCTCGATTTATGAAGCGATCCAAGAGAAAGATTCCAAAAGGAAGAGAAGTTTTATTACAAACCTTGTCTCGTTATAAAGTTTGATCTTTCATCGTTTAATTAGCCACTAAAGGCAGAAACTTACTGACAATTAGTTTGTTTTTTTAGTGTTCTTTTGAGATACGAGAATGGTAAATTTTCCATGGAGACTTTTGATGACATGGCAGAGCGAGGAGATGGATGGAAAAATGTTACAGAGATAGATAGGATTGATGAATAAGATGTCGACTCTTGGCATTCCAATGATTCGACACTTCAGCAAAAACTTTCTGAGATCGGTATCACGTGATTTCGTGGTATCTTCGGGGTCGTGCGTGTCGATCATGTGAACGGGTCGGATACAGCGAGTGTAGATTTACTCTTTCTAACTGTCGAACGAAAGACATCGTCAATTTTATTTTTAACCAGATCGAACTCGTCGTTGTATGTCACGTGTTATCTCAAGGAAAGTTCGATACTAGTCAAAATTTAGAAAGTTCAGAAATTGTCTATTTTGAAATTCCCGCGCTTATGAGAGTTAAGCGCCATCTTGTGAAAGTGGCGACCAATCGAAGCGAAGGGCGAATTGCGGTCACTGGATCTTTCTTTAAAGGGAAGCTAACATTGGTACCAGGTGGTTTCCGGCGAAAATTGCAATCTGGACGTTTTGATGAAAAAACAAATTTTCAATTCAAGATTTTTGTTAAAAAAATTTTAATGAATGAAAAACAATTTTTTATCGTCATTGTTTATCAAGCTTGGTGATATAATTCATAATTATTCTTCGTTTTTAATTTAGAATATCAAATGCATTTAGAAAAATTATTAAATTTTGAAACAAGTTGTCAATTTAATTTTTTTGATTTATTTATTTTCGCAGGTATTTCGGTTTCCTGAAGTTAATGGTCTGCTTCGTAATTCCGACTCTGATTCCTGTGTATCTGTGGAACGAGGATTGGTATCACGCAATCATATCCCAGGCCTTCATACGATACGTGATGTTTTTGAAATGAAAA
>JAPYZT010003982.1:0-11236 GCA_030522965.1 Tryphoninae sp. A BG-2022a | reverse complement strand
CAATTTTCTATTTTTATTCGCAAAATTAATTTCGACAAAAACAAAATATTGTCCAATTTATTTACATTCGATTTTTATTTATTACCAATCGCTGAAAAGAAAACGAACCACATTGTTTATTAAGAGCTAGATAGTATTGATAACAATTTAAAAATAACAATATCAATTTAGTTTCAACAATTAAAAAACTTTCAATCCTCATTCGTTAATACCGAACAAGCAAAAAATAATAAATCAAAAAACACTTACAAAATTAATTTTGTTTCACACAACAAAAATTTTTATTAATTATCAAGAATTTTTGAAAGTTGGATGTCTCCCTTAAGCCTCGTATATAACGAGGGTTTTAATTAACGTCGAAAAAAAAAACCCGGCTTATATTAATACGAGGAACGAGAATCTCCCTTGCGCCGCCATTAAAAAATCTTCGCGGCGTTATAAAATTTCGTGCGTTCTCGAAAAAGTGGTGGGGGGGGGGGGGGGGGGCCCGCGTACTCCATAACTGGAGTCAAATAATCTCAAAATATTCTCCATACGATTCGTCTCGTTCATTTACATACAACCGAATTAAAAAAACGTAATTGTTTACTCACACGAACGATCCACCGTCCCGTCTAATGTCCTTGATGTCCGATAGTCCACGAAATTCTCCGTGTAGACAAGAGAAGTGCTCGAATCACGTTTCGTTTATTCACGCACAGAGCCGTAACATACGATTTTCTCTCACACAAGTACAACACACGCGAAATCTCGTTTTCGTCTATCTCTCTCTCTCTACCGTTCGTTGAGAATCGTTGGCACCACGGGCTAATCTCCCGGAGAAAATGTCGTCCGGTTGACGAGAAGTGTAACGAACGAAAAGAGAGGGAAAAAAAAACAATGGCGGAAGAAAGATGCGTTATTCTGTTTTTTGTTGTTTTGTTTCCGGGCGAGCGACCGGAAGAAGCCCTGGGTTTCACGACGAGTCGTTAAACTCGATAAGTCGAACGAACGATCACAGAGAGAGACAGCGATCGCGCGGGGATTTTTAGAAAAATCTCCGGGCCTTCGTGATGGGCGAATTTATTTACTCACTCGCGTCACTTTACGATCGAGAGGAGAAGGAACGTTTCGAATATACGTACGCGACACGGGGAGGTTAAGGATTGAGATAAACGTGAGAAAACAGTGGTAGGATACAATTTTGCAAAACACCCACGCCGAGGAACCGGCTACTACTGTCACGGCGTACCTCGACAGGTCTGTGGCACGTACAGCGCGCTGCAACTGCCTACGGACACGCGGCACAGCGGCGGCTACCCCCTACTGCTCCGATTCTTCTTCTCCCACCACGTAGTTCTCCCCACTCCTTCGACCCACGGCGCGTCTCTCTCGCACAGCAGCCACACCGTCAGTCTTCCATGGCACACGAGACCGGGCGCTCACGGACTCTCTTTTTCGCTCTCTCTCGTGCTTTCTTCGCTATGTGCGTCTTTCTCTTTTTACCTCTCTCTCTCTCTACCGCTTTCATGCTGTCCCCATCACCCGCCTTCCGCTCAGTATTTGCCCTCTACGCCTCCCCCACTCGGGATAAAACTGGTAACTCGTGAAAACCCGAATCTTCCCGAAGTCACGAGCCGAACCAATGGTGCATATATACATGTATTTATATGGGACGTTCTGTGTGTACCCGATCACTTTTTTTTTAATGCTAATTGTAAATTTATTTTGTAGTTAATTAGTTTTCGGGATTAGTTATAAATATTTTGTAGAATGTTTCTTTTAATTAAATGAAGATTAATTTACGATTTTTATCGACATTGCGAATGTTCGAAAATTTGTGGGATTGTGGGCTGGTTTTTATTCAGACGTATTTTTCAGCCACTTAGAATATTTAAATTATATTTAAACCACGTTTATCCAAAGATAAAAGTGTAAATACAGTCCACAAAAATATAGATAATAAAAGTTCCCAAAAAAGACTTTTTTCGAGCTACTGGAAACTGATTTCTATATATTTTCTGGAATGTTTCATTTAATTAAATGTCCATTAATTTACAATGTCAATCAACATTGCAAATGTTCAAAAATTTATAGAATTGTGTATACAATCCATTGAATAAATTCCAAATTACCAACAGTGATATTCTATGTCAAAAATGAAATTCAACTGTTTATTCGTAAATATTTTTCAGCCCTTTAGATTGTTCAAACTATCCAAACACAAACTTTCAAACACAACTCACAAAAATATAGATAATAAAAATTCCCAAAAAAAATTGTTTTTCGACCAACTGTCAATTGACAAGTAATATAAACCGGAGACAACCGCTAATCGTGAAAAAAGAAAACAAACAGAAAAACAAGTGTGTCGATAATACTTAGAACGCCTCGTACATATACGAGTGGGAATGCGAGACAGGCAACGTTTCCCCTACCAACGCCTTCGCACACACGTTCCCGATTACCGCTCGTTATACACGTTCCCTGCTATACAGGTATACTATACATGCATAAATGTAGGTAGGGAACGTATAGACACATACACCTATCCTTATGACTCGCGACACGACAACTTCGAAAAGGGTTCAGTGATTGGCCACTTTGAAGGGTATTGAAACGAATGCGTATGGGAGAATTTGTTACAGTGTGGAAGCAAGTTTCCGGTGGGAGACCGCCAATCATTGGCCGGATGGCCAATCACTGCAATTCTTATCTCTGCCAATCCTACTCGAAATTCCTTCCTTCGTATTTTTTCATTATTTTTATTTTGTTTCCTTCACTCTTGCTCTTCCCCAAGAGCCATCGCGTCCTTCTTGCTCCCCATGGTCTCTCGCTATTTCTCCTTTCCTCTTCTTTCTTTTCAATTCTATTTCGCTGCGGGTTTCTTAGGTTTCTGCTTATATATATATATATAAACAAACGTCACGTCTCGGGAGAACGCGAGACGTTATTCCTCCCGCCGGAGGTCGGGGATTCCCCATCGGAATGAGATCGCTCGGTAAATGCTAATATCACCTAGGATGGGAGAGCATAGATGGTTCGTACCCATGCCCGCAGTCTCAACCTTTTTTATCCTTCTTTTTTTTCATTATTCCTACCCGTTTTTATTCGTGTTTCCGTTCTCGCTCGTTGACTCCATAGGCGTGATAACTTCGCTTCGGTGCACTAATAACGATTCCCTCTATCTCTCTCTTTCTGTCTCTCATCATCTCAGCCTCTCGATCTCTTTCCCCATCTCGTGTTTTTTTCCTCGTTCATCCAGAGTATGAAGTAATTGCAATCAGTCTCGTAATTGCGAATAGATACACTTCCGGTGCTTCACGGTCGCACGTACACGTCGCCCATCTTCGTGTTCGCACACGAGCGAGCTTTCGTGGAAAACGACCGATAACATATATTGTTGTAAGAAAAAGAAAATTTCTAGACTCTTCATCCTTCTGATTACTCGAAGTATTTTTTTCTGAATTTCTCTGTTAAATTTTGTTATCTTATGAGTAGTGCCAAGGACGGTTAGGAGATTAAGCGTATTGTTAATCAACTGACAAATTAACCCTCAACGTGTAAACCTGGGTCATTTTTGTCTCGCCCAAAGTTTAATTCCGAAATTTGTCGAACGACGGCTGAATATTTCATGAAAAAAAAAATAGTATGAATGAGAAAATTGGAAAAAGAACTACTGGCTTTTTAAAAGTATATTTTAAAGATAAATCGTGAATTTTTTCAGATTTTTTCATTAATAATTGTGGACGTGGTAGTGCGCCGGCGAAAATGACCCAGGTTTACAGGATTAAAGTGCCTCGAATACCATCACGGGTTAAGAGTTAATTATCGACAATACGTCAATTTTTAATATCGTAAGAATACGACGTACTTACTTTTCATTTCAAAACGACTCTACGGTTATCTTATTTCCGGCACGAAAATTTCGGTAAGATTCGTATACGAGATTCGCCGTAATATTTTCGAGAGACTTCTCTCATTTTGCGTAAGGTAAACAAAATTTGGGCCGCGAAACATTCGCGGATGTGAAAATGCAAAGTACCGCGGGACTTTGGGGCGAGCCGACGAAATTGGGTCATTACGCTTCCGCGCCGTTTCGCGGATTTAAAGCGTAATATACGCTCGAAAACCGGAGCAAAGGGAAGAAGGGGTAAGTACCAAATATATCTCTTCCTCTACGTACACTTTGACATACACACACACATACAAATACGTGCATGAAAATATATATGTAAGTTTACGAAAGAATCGAGTCGATGCCTTTCCTCTCGTTTACGACGAGTACCGCACCCCTACGGAGAAATTTACAAGTTCGACGAGTAAAAGTTTGGATCGTCCATCGGGAAGAAAATGTGTCGGATAACTTCTCGGAATAATAATATTTCACCTTTCTATATATATATATATATCTAAGAGCGTTCCATCGGCGAATAAACGTTATGAAATGTTTTCACGTATTCGCTTCAGTTACATTTCAACTTCCATTTATCCACGTGAATTTCGTTAATCAACCACGAGCGACTTCAAACGCGAGAATTTTTGTCACGGACTATGCAAAATCGCGTCTGCTATTTTTAATACGTGATAAATGTAGTCTGTATGCCCGCCGTTATCGATTTATCAATTGGTGATAAATTATTTAAAAGAAAACCATTTCGATGCGCAGAGGACGTGGAGAGCAAACGTTCGAGCTTGGAAGCTTGGAAGAAAAACCTGGCTTGTTCTCCTAGTGACGATTTAATCCAGTATTAAATCTATAGTGTGTAAAATCCTCCTAGGGTGTAAAATCCTCCTAGGTACTCAACCTCTTTACTATATCCGCTAAAAGTTTCGAGCTTGCGGTACGATATTATAACGAGCCACCCGAAACTTTTTAAATTTATTTTATTTTCCCGCGCGAATGGTGAAGAGCAGACATAATAGAGTTGTATGAAATATTACGTGCTGTATTAGCTATATGCATACGCGATATAATAAACAAAATTGCCAGCCGATAGGGATGAGTAAAAGGTGAGCTTGCGGTTCTGGCAATCACCGAAGTTAAGCTGTCAATACTTACTTGGTGGGCTGACCAGTTATTAGCCGAATCCTACGTGGCGCATTGAATGACTGAATGGGGAGATGTGCTTTTGAACCACGATGATTCCCTGTAGGAAAATTAGGCTGTGTAATGGAGCCGACTGCACCTGAGGCAAGTTCTCCGCAGTTTCCAAGGATTCTAGACAAACGGGGTTTCGGTGTAGAAAGTCGCCTGTGGATGTGCTTGTAAAATTTGATTAAATGAGCGAAGTGCTGATACGAAAGATGAAAAAGGGAAAAATGGAAGGGTTGTAAAAATGTGAACGCGATGTTGGAAACGATGAATATTAAACGAAATAAAGAGATTGTTAATTGACTCGTTTAAAAGAATGATAGAGATTTGTAGATTGGTGTAGTTTCATGATTATGGTAAATGCTGTTTTTTATTTCTTCGAATATAATTTTTTATTTCTTCTGTCATGTACTTATGAGAACGGTAGCATGTGCAAGTACGTGAGTATTTACCATCGAAGCGAGTATGTACGAAAATATCGTACGATTGTAGTGAGCAAGGGAGAGGACAAAGAGTGCCGAATATTGTGACGAAGGTTGACGAGACACGCTGTCGTCAGTTCAACCCGACCGCGCGAAGCGATCGCACGTATCAATAAATAAAGCAATAACTTTCCTCGGCATTTCTTAATTCGATACCTGACCAATTGTCTATCAAAGCCATAAATTAACGAATAATACCCCTGACACTTCTAAACACGTGTTCCTCGTGGTTACAAAGTAGCCATGCGCAGAAAACGAAATTTGGACTTCTGCGCAGCCTGGATTCCTAGTTGCAATAAAGGTATGAGCAAACTTGTATGTGAATTGTTTAAGTTATGCAATATTTGTGTTCAAAATTAGACGCCGGATTTTATTGTTAAGGGGGTAAACCATTCTACAGATCGAAAAACATATCAAATTTTGGAATTTTTTTTTAAAGAAATTAAACAACATATCAAAATACTATAAAAAGGTTCTTATTATACAAGTATCGAGCACTGTTTAAAAATTGTATCAAAGCCGTATTTAACAAAATGGCAGCTTCCCAGCATTTTCTCATCTGCCTTTTTTCATTTTCTTTTTCATCGCTACCTGGCCGAAAAAAAATGTAATTTATGACCGAAGTGTGTTAAACCTGGGAGAAAACGAATACAAAAATATCCCACCTTACGTCTAGAAACTCACAATCAAATATGAAACTTGAATAACATCGGATTAATAAATATTGTTGAGTTTCTGCAGGTAACACGTTCGTATGTCTTCCATATCCTCGCTGTTGTTGAAAAATAGATATACCTATGGTGAACACAACGGGCATTATACATTCCGTGGATACATTTACGTACTTACGTACCCGACGAGACTGTACAACGCTCGCGTGGTATTCACCTGGGAAATCGAGAGCGTTTCACAGCTGCCTCGCAACTTGATAAATGCATAAAGGGCACCGCGGGAGGTTGCTCGAATATCACGTGTAATTAACTTGGCTCGAGCATATAATTAAAAATTTGACTTCCATACGATTCCTATATACAGTTACTTCGCGGTCCCAAAATTTAGACTGGACATGCCAACTTTTGTTGATAATAAAAACACGCGCGGGACCAATTAATCCGAAAGTCTTTCTCGTCGAAGGGAATATTATTTATATCCAATTACGGTACTCCCTGGACTAGAATACTCCAGGGATCCACCGTTTTAGCATTATTGATCATCGTAAGATAAAACTTTAAAAGAAAGACAAAATTAATATCCTTCCTCGGCGATAAAATGTTTAACGTAATTTTTATCATACGATATGCGATTTGCAGATATATTTCGAGTAATTTATTATTATTATTATTATTATTATTGTTGTTGTTGTTGTTGTTGTTGTTGTTGTTGTTGTTGTTGTTGTTGTTGTTGCTATTATTATTATTATTAAATATCAAATAGCAAAGAGATCAATCTGTTAAGATCGATAATTGGGATTATTTTTAATTGTTCAAAAAGTGAAAAAATGACGATTTAAAATTCCAAAGTTCAGGATTAGAAGTTTCGCGATAACTAGCCTCTTTATTCCTAACCGTAACAGATTTTTAAAGAATCCTAGAGAAGCTGTCAATTCCTACGAGCGGATCCAGAATCCCAGCTATAATCTCGCATGGCGCGAGGGTAGGCAAAAGATTATACCTCGGTTTCGCCTCTGCTACGCGTGTCGAATCGCTGTAAAAATGTAAACTCTTCCAGCACGTGCCGGATAAGAATACTTCAAGGATTAGCGTGACGAGAGTTTTTAAGAAAAAAAAATCCCTTCGAGTTTTACGTCAATGAAAAAAAAAAAGAAAGAAAATATGCGTTGCAGGTGGTTTGCTCGAACCGAAGAAATTTTCAAGACCTTCGAGGAAACGTTGTTCTACAATGTGGCAAACTCTATTCGTTTTACAAATATCCACGGTTAATATTCAAGCGTTTTACGTAAGATTAAAAATAAATATGAATAGCCAAGATAAAATATTTAAATATTTCGTGAAACGTATTTCCTTCATTTTAATATTAACAATTGCACAAGCGTAAAAAATTTAACGATGGGACGAATAACGTTTGATAAACGAAACGATTAATTTCCTCGCGACGATGAAATAAACAGAACTTTTAATGAGAATTTGATTATTCGTTTTTTCCTTGAAAATTCATTTTCGTTTAAAATAATTCTCAAGTACGCAAAGAGATACTTGTTCCATTGACATATCTTACGAGTGAAGAGTCTCGTGCCAGCTCGACAGCCTCTCGGCGATTATCACGATGAATCATCCGTCGTTTTATACAATCCAGGTGCAATGAAATTACGTGGAAAGACGCGTAAAGTGTGACGGACGCGCGACGCGTCTAGTTGGAATGAGCTACCAAGCAAAATATATATATATATATATATATATATATACATACACATATATAATACATATATATATATATATAACGTATCGTGAAGAAATTCACATCCTGTTAGACTCGCGCGTGAGATCCCCCTTTCGCCTCTCCCTCGCCGTCAACGAGAAGAGAAAAGCCACAAGCTCGAGTTTTCTCGTACATCGGAAAATGATCTATGAGGTATTCCCTCGCACGGTGTACAGGTGTTCTTGGTATTATATATATATATATATATATATATATATATATTTCTCTTTAACTAAGTAAGACTAAAAGATACATAAGAACGCAAGTAAGATTTTTTTATCGGCAAACCCGAGATACAGCGATCGCAATCCGGGTTGTCAACTGACTCCCGACTCGGCGGTCGATCTCATTTGCCCGTTAAGAATAAAAATAGTCGCTTAAAGAGTTCATCGGCCTCTCGCGACGATCGGCCGAGAGAACAGGTCGAGATCGGATGCCTCCAGCATCCTTTTCCGAGAGATCGAGAACGTTGACGCTTTTTTGTTGCTGTTGTTCGTTCATGGTTCCAGGAAGTTCTATTTGTCGGAATGTCGATCAACGATGAATACTCGCGCTATATAAAGCACAAAGGTGTCGAGTGAACAATTTGATAAATTCGAAACTGTCCGTAACAAATTTCAATATATTTCTAATAGCGCTTTAATCAACGAGCCACTCGTTCGATTTCATTACGTGCATACCTACATATCTATTATATATATATATATATATATATATTCTTTTTTTTTTGTCAATGTATATATGTGCATCAGTGTACCTCGTCCCGTACGCACGCTTTGATCAATCGCACGTTAAATTGAGCGTAAAGTTTCGCAACGGGAAAAAGTAGAGAGAAACTTTGCGAGCCGTAAATTAATCAAATTCTGCTGAAAAATTGAATGGAAAGTACAGGTCGGATATATAGCGTATTGTACGAACGATATACAGATATAAACGGGCGTGTGTGTATATATATATATATGTATATACATGAATATGTAGAGTGCTACTGTGTACGGTGTAAAATTTAATGTCAGGCTGCGACGCACCGGCAATTCCTTTGGTAATTCATTGTCTCGTTTAGATTATACTGCCGCGTTGGTGGTGTGATAAAAAAAAATAAAAAAAAAGATAAAAAAAAGAAGAAAGAGTCGACACGATGTAGAGGCAACGGTAACAGAAGCTAGAGGAGTAGAGGCCGGCGCGAGCCGACGGTATAAAGAGACTTTGTTTTATCGCCTCGGCTCGTGAGTGTAACGCACTAAAATCTCCAGGTATATCGCTCGCACAGACAGTAGTTAGCGGAAGCAATAACAATGCTCGCACCGATGTTGCAATAATCTTTGTAAGTGCGAGTTGTGCTTATTAAAAAAGCTTTTGGCACTGATTCGACGTTTGTTACGACTCGCCAAATTTCTTCAACGTATTCGAGATGTTACAAAAAGATTTGTTTACATTCATTCGAAATGTGAATAATATCTTCGTTGAATAAAAATAACGAGAGACGGAAATGATAATTCGTACGGACGACGTTATCAAAAGAAAAATGTATTCGAAAAATTGTAAAATATTCGAAGAAATTTGAATAAATTTGGAATAATAAGAAATTGTTAATATAAAGGAGATTTTTGGATTTTTTTGTCTTTGCAACTTTTTGAAAAAATTCCAATAGTCTTCGGTTTATCTCGAGAACGGAAAATCAACAAATGGGGGGAAATCTTCGATTTCTCGTATATTATGTTACGTCGAAACGTTACGCGGTGAGAAATTACGAGCACGTCTAACAATTAACGCTAATTATTATTCGAGATTCGCTTTTATCGAGAGCTCGGCTGCCTCCGCATTTCCTCCTTCCCCTCATCGACGAGTACGTTCTCGACGCAAATCGCTTAAAATGCATGGCGTATCCGAGCTATGCCCTATGGCGTGCAATGAAAGTGGCTACACGAATACGTGGTGTTACGCGTATATTTCTCACCAACGCTCTACATATACATGTGTCTATCTACATCCCTTATATACATATATGCCAGGAATGTACAGAAGGTTTACTGGATCAGGAAATCCCATGAGTATCAAGCTCTTCGTTTTCCCGTACAAAAGCCGCCCCGGCGTTCCAATTCGAATTTTAGCGCCATGTTACCTCCGAAGTTCGTTCACGACCAACCAATATATATATACATCCCTCTATATATATATATATATATATATATATATATATCCCTTTCTGTCCCTCTCTCTCTCTCTCTCTCTCTCTATATATATATATATATATATAGGGAGAGGAAGAAATAGACAGAGAGAGAGAGAGAGCGGAGACTCGGAAATGCGTTGTCTTTCTTTCTCGCCAGTTTTTTTTGTTGTACCTTCGTCAGTAAGGAAACAAAAATAAGAACGAAAATACATTGTAGAGTATTCGTCCCTCGGGTTCTGGCCAGTGCCGACAGAGTCACATAGCTATAAAGCTTTGTGGTCGAATGGGAAAAGAGGGACGTGTACCACCCTCACGATATAATCATAATTCTCGATATTGAATGAAACTATTATCATCGAGCGAAAATGTTTCCAAGCCTACGTTTTGATACAATATACTTATCATACAGTGTCTATATATCTATTCATATTATAAATTATAACTGATATATATATTAGAATCTTGTCAGAATATTGAAGAAATTTACAACACCGCATATAAATACAAAATATTATTTTTTCCTTGACGATTGTACGCTCTTCTTCGAATTATATTTCATCAATTGTTTTGTTATTCCGGTGTGCGTTTTTCTTCATTGTCACAAGTACAGTAGAGAAAAGGAGCGACGGAGAAAGATGAAAAGGAATAAAAGCGACTGTGAAAGAATGAGAGGAAGAGAAAGAGACACTCCAAGTTATTAATGCACTGCACCCTGCGAGAGGAAAAAAAATCATAACAATACCACGGACAGAACGATGGCGTCGCGACGCACAGGCTGGCGACCGAACGTAAGTTATATAGTGAGGACGTGAGCGAGGGATAATTCTTCGGTGAAGCTCATCGACGCCGCCACGCGACTAGTAGCGATCTCGGTCAAGCAGAGGTCGTCGATGTTTCTATCCCTTTTGATGGTTTGTATTTACATGGATGTATATATACATACAACCATACGTACCTGCATACAGTCATATATATATATATATATATATATATATATATATATATATATATATATATATATATGGAGAGAGAGAGAGAGAGAGAGAGAGAGATTGACGGTGTGGGTTCTGT
>JAPYZT010003981.1:0-11240 GCA_030522965.1 Tryphoninae sp. A BG-2022a | reverse complement strand
CCTCCTCGGGCGAGAAAAGTGGGGATGGTTGATAAAAAAGATCGAATGAAAAGCAAAAAAACGGTGATAAATAAAAAGGAGATGTTGGAAACAAAAGGAAATCTTATCCTTCCAGACTTTGGGTCCACGCAAGAACGAAGGTAGAGCTCGAAGTGAAGACGATGGAGGAGAGTTAAGTTCTCTCGTGTCGTTCTCGTACGAGAAAAGTGGGGATGGTTGGCGCGTGGCTCGAGAGGGCTCTTTTCCCTCTCCCTCCGTATCTCTCGCCATGGGGAACGTTCGCGTTCTCCGCGCGCACGGCACGTTCGCCGCGCAGCGGAGCGCGCACGACGTGTACAAACGAACGAACCCCGGGGACTCTTGGGAACGCGCGAGCACGAGTGAGATAGAAAGATCGAAGGTAAGGTGCGTGTGAGAGAGGAAGAAATAAACGGGCGTCTCGTGGACGTAGTCGGCGTTGCCGAAGAGTGAGAGCAGATGTAAGCTGTACGTACCGTATATACGCTTCTTTTGGCTCGGTCCGAGTTCTCTTACGATCGCGCGTCGAGTAGCGCGCGCGCGCACACGCCACTACCGTCGTCGTTGTCGTTGTCGTCGTCGTGCCACACGAGAGAGAAAAGAGAGAAGAGAATAGCGCGGGAGAGGACCGAAAGAGCTAAATAGCTCGAGCGAGAAAGAGCGAGACGAGGAAAGACCGTGAGAGTCGAGCACCTGCCGACTTCGCCACCGCGCGCCAACTCCAACTTCAACAATATATACCTATATCTATGTATATATGTGTGTTTGTATATATACATATGTTGATGGGCAAACGGAGATGGCCCACAGGGCGCCCCTATGCCCACATCTTCGCGAGAGTGACCGTCGGCGAAGACGAAAAATCATCGAGCAACACATTCGTACGAGACGCCAAGGCAAAAAGTTCTTGCCGTTACAAATTTATTCATTTCTAACCAACTGTAACGATTAGTTTGCCGAAACACGAGTAGGGCAGAAATTATCCGTTATGTTGATAGACGAATTATTTTTCTATTGCTGAAAAATATTATTCGTCGATGAAAAATTTATTTTTTTTGGGTACAAATAGTCCAATGTTTATCTATTGTTATATTTGGGATCGTTTTGATCTACGGGGAAAGTTCGTTTATCGTGGATAAATTTTAATTAACAATTTGTAATATATTTTGACAATTTATCTATAACAGATGATTTTTTAGTTATCTATAACGGATGAATATTTAATCATTTAATTTTTAATTGTTTAATTATAATTATTTAATTAATATATAATTTTTATTATTTGTGAGAGAACGAATTAGATACATTTTCAGATAGAATAAATGTTTACGTGATGCGAATTCCATGAATGAAAACGTAGAATCTCCATTTATTTGCTATCGAAATATCTCATTCGTGCAATGCATAAGGGTGTAAAATAGAATTTTAATCTACGGAGAAAAGTCATTCATCGTGAATAAATTGTAATCAACAATTTGTAATATATTTTGACAATTTATCTATAACAGATGATTTTTCGTCATCTATAACGGATGAATATTTAATCATTTAATTATAATTATTTAATTAATATATAATTTTTATTATTTACGAGAGAACGAATTAGATAAATTTTCAGATAGAATAAATGTCTACGTGATGCGAATTTCATGAATGAAAACGTAGAGTTTCCATTTATTTACCATCGATATGTCTCATTCGTGCATAAGGTTGTAAAATAGAATTTTGATCTACGGAGAAAAGTCATTCATCATGAATAAATTGTAATCAACAATTTATAATATATTTCGACAATTTATCTATAACGGATGATTCTTTAATCATTTGAGATAGAACGAATAAGATAAATTTTCATACAGAATAAACGTCAACGCGCTTCGAATTTCATGAATGAAAACGTAGAATTTCCATCTATTTAGCATCGAAATATCTCATCCATGTATAAGATTGTAAAATAGAATTCGCATCGAAGATAAAGAACAATCGCGAGTAAGAATAATTTACCGCAAGGTGCGTATCATACCAGGTCAGCTATTTCTGCCTCACGCTGCGCGAAGAATGCGAGTGGGTACACGTGGAAAGAAAGAGTGCCGCCTGGGGCAAACGGCGCGTGGACGTCTCGTTATATCCTCGCGGCGGCATTGTCGTCTTCGCCGTCCTCCTCTTTCGCGTTGTACACAGAGATCACGTATAACGCATACGAGTACG
Source organism: Tryphoninae sp. A BG-2022a (assembly GCA_030522965.1). Taxonomy (NCBI): domain Eukaryota; kingdom Metazoa; phylum Arthropoda; class Insecta; order Hymenoptera; family Ichneumonidae; species Tryphoninae sp. A BG-2022a. Next base: position 9,014 of record JAPYZT010003981.1, on the reverse strand, counting down.
ACGTTTATAAGCTCGAACGAAAAAGGGGGGAATCCTTGAAGAGATCGCAACATAACCAGCTTTGCACTTGGCACGTACAACGAGCTGACCAGACTGCGGCTAGACAGAGCGCTAGACCGGTCTCGCAAAAAAAAGAAAAAGAAAAAAAAGAGTATTGGCCGCTGCCGCTGTCTTCCCTCGCTTTCTACCTTTTCATTCTCTTTGCAATGCGTGCGCTATCTCGCCTGGTTAATCCGACATGCACGCACGCATTATATCCTGCTTCTACAGCTTTTTCCTCCTTTTTGTCCTTTCTCTCACCCTCTCTCTCTCTCTCGCTCTCTACGTATTCGCATCTTCTCGTATCCCGCACTGGGTTAGTGCTGCCTTCGATTCGAGGTGAACCTCTCGTCCTTCGTTCATTTTCTCTCGATTTTATTCCTTCCGACGATGCGGGCCCATCAGTCCTCCTGGCATGTGCCTCGATCCCGCAGCATCCGCATGGCGTGTATACGCTCGCAGCGTCTCATTGTGTATATCCAACAACCTGTTTCATTGCCACTCACAATCCCTTCGTCAACTTTTATTTTTTACTTGTCTCGTGCTTACCCGCCTTTTTTCTTCCTACTCCTTTATTTCGTTACATCGGCTACGAATATCCCGGCTTGTTTTTACACCGACACCTCGTACAGTGTGCAATTAGCGAAGAGGGTAGAGCGTGCGTGCTCGCGACAGTAGATCATATTTCTCGGCTACAGAGAGAGAGAGAGAGAGAGAGAGAGAGAGTCGAGATCTTGGTCGATCGCCGATAACCGTTTGGGGTAAAACGGGTCATCGATACAAGCGCTTATAATAGAGCCAATACTCGATACTCCCGCTGTTTTGCGTTTCGTTTCTTTCCCTTTTGTAAATAAAATCGTTCGTGACACATTCGTTTTCATGCAAACTTTGCGAATCGGTAACGTGCGCGAATGCGACACAAACATGAGAGAAATCGGCGGACGGTGGGTACGAAACATTGCTTAGAGGAAGAAAGAGTCAAACGTATTGGCAACGGTGTAACATTGTACGTACGATTAGTTTTACGCCTGTGTTTAAATATGCGAGTACGTTGGTCCTGTAAATATCACGAGCCACCCGCGCGTTCGGCTCGAAAGTCTTGGGCTCGGGACGTTAGAAGGGGGTGCGCGCGCGGACGTCAGCGCGGGGAACGGGGTTGGTAGTCAGAGGTTGGCGCCCCGTCCTGATTACACTCGGCATCACCTGCCCTCTGCAGGTGGTTGCATATCCACCGTACTTATACACAAACATGCGTACATTATATATATATAAGTCGGACCCGATGCACGCATCGGATTTTATCCCCTGGTCGATCGATACCGCGAACCACCACCCTGCCTACGATCACGCCGAAACAACGCTTATATTCCTGTTAAAAAGAAAATTAGGTCCCTGGTTTCAAACCTGCACCCCTCTTGAGCTTATTGGTCTATTGAAATAAAAATGGCGGCGTGACTCTACGAGAGGGTGTGTTCTCGGTTTTCCAGGAATCAAATTCGAGAAACACGCACGCGCGACTCACCGTCTCGACGACGACCGGTAAAGTTTTATTTGATCTACGCTTCTCTCTCTCTCTCTCTCTCTCTCTCTCTCTCTCACACACACACACACACACACATACGTTTTTTTGTTATCACTGACCGCGGTCTTATGCAGCCAATGTGCAGTAAACACGTCACGTGTTGCACCGCTCGTGCCATCGGTATCCCTGTGCATACAGATTTGTAAACTCACCTCCCCTTCGGAATATATTTTTTTTCACAGCTACCCTCCAACCGTCGCTCTCGCATACCAATATACATATATCTCCCAGTCATCGACAAACATACGCTTAGACTTGGATATGCGAACGGCGAGCGAACACCGAGCGCCCCCCGAGAAAGCGCCGGGCGTTCGCGCACCTGGCCACCCCCGCTAACAGGCGCGTTCCTACGAAGCCATGATCCACCCCTTTGACCACTTTGCCCCGAACTACGCATATCTACCGAAGCCGTAGGTACGTAGCTATGTTAAAATAGCTCGTGACACGTATGGAAAGTTTATTGAATGGACGAGGAGCAAAAGAGGGGAAATAAGCGACGGCAATGGAAAGAAAAAAAAAAGTAACGATCGACGTACGTTTCGAGAGGCAGATGCTGCATCTCGACGATCGGATCTATCTTCGCGATGATTTTTATACTTCGGAGGAACTGCACGCGAGAGCGGAATAATCCGAAGGGTTCCGGTGTTTGTAAAATCTTCGTCGACTTCCTACGTAGATTCGAGCATATCCGGACATGTGTTTGTGTATGTGTGTGTGTGGGTGTGTGTGTGTGTGTGTGTGTATTTGATCGACGGTACGAAACGCTCATCAACCCTTTCTTCGCGTGCTACAGGGCTTTTCCGGTCGAAATGCAAAATCATTTCTCAAAAGGGGTGCACAATCGCCTCCACCCTCGTTTTCTCCAATCTTCCCGCATTTTCGCTGTGTACACATATACGTATACTCGTATCTTTCTCTTTCGGTTTTTTTTGAATATTTGAATGAGACGTCGCCTCTGGATAGAACGGAAGGTACGGACAGCCGGACAGCTGCAGCCACTGGCAGTAAACGATGCAGGTTTTTCACGAGTTTTTCTAGTCTCGTTTGGGTGTGTGCGTGTTTATGTAAGTGTGTGTGAGAGTATGTGCTAGGGTTAAAGATTTTTGCATTCATCGTGCGCGCGAGCGAAGTGCCCGGGCGAGCGAGACAGCAGGTGATGCGGGCACGCGACCTTTACCACCCCTCTACCACGGCTAAAAGCCTTTCGTGTTTCCTCTTCATCCTTTCCTCGCCATTTCTTTTCCATATACACGTATCTGTTTTTCTTTTTCGTCTCTGTGAATTCTCGGTGTCGTTTTTCATCGATCCCCCTTTCGCTCAACGCGGGTGGAACCCTTTTTTTCTTCGTTCCTCGATGCACGAATTATGAGAAAACTCTCGATGTAGCGCCCCTCGTTTTTCTCCCTCGTCGAGGAATATGGAAAATTCAAAGTGGCGGAAAAGAAAGGTATGAGAAGGAAGGAAAATATAAAAGAGAGAGAAAGAAGGAGTGCCAGATGCGTTCCGAGGGACCACCATTTTTCTGCGAGCATCCCCTTGCACCGGGGGTGGACCACCTACCGGGCTCGTGTCAAAACAGGATTATTTCGTCTCCCGTAGATTTTTCAAGCGTCGCTATACGCCGTATAAACGTTCCTCTCTCTCTTTCTCTCCCTTTGGGATGATCCACGAGTTCGATGCTCTTTTCTCGTCGATTTTGTTATGTATATTCACACGCTCTTCCTCTTTTGTTCAACGTATTCGAGGGTTGAAAAAATCTAAAGACCCACCTCGATAAAATTGATTAAAATCCAATCTACGATAATACGTTATATCCTTATCTCGCGCGTAAAATCCCCATCGTTTCTTTGTATTCTCCGAAGGGTTGTTCTTTTTGTCGCTTTTGAAGGAAAATATTCACACGCTTTTGTCTTTGAAAACAAAAAATAAATCGTTTTTCGACTAGATCGGTCAAGTCGATAAGTACCCGTGTTGTAAAAAAAAAATATTGCACCCTTATCTTTCGCGCGAGCACGCTTTGGTTTCTTCGCGGGGGATGAAGGGTGGTCAGCGATGCGAGAATAGATGCGATTTCGTGATGGGGTGTACCCGTGCTCGTAACAAACGTACATTCCCACGGTATTTGTTGCATTACGATCGTTTCTCGTGTACCGGCCTGTGCCGGTGTACGGAACTTTTCACTGGTTGCGTATACGTAAACGTGCGACACGAGAAATTATGCCCAATGTTCTCACCGAACGTTCGCACGCATTTGAAAAAAAAAAAAACACACACACAGAGAGAAATAAATTATTCGAACTCTCGTCGGTGTTCTTCGTTCGAAGGCTACGTAAACTAATTATACACGTATAGGTGGGCTACGTGCTATATATAATATTAGACGCGCCGCTTATATAAAAACGCAGCGAACTCGAACTACCCCCCCAGGACACACACGCTCGTGAACTCACAAGGACCCACCTCCGCCCACGCCATATGGCGATTTCTCTCGGTCTACATATCGTAGCTCGGGCTACCAACGGTTTTCATAACTCTCTTTCTCTCACCCTCCTGCAAACCCCGAACGCATTTTCGCTACTCGACGGAAAAAAGAACTCGCTCCGGCGCATTTCTCACGCAGGCCGAGGTTATCTTAGTTCTATTTTTTTTTTCGTTGTTTTTTCATTGTCGAATATCGTGACTCTTATTTTATTTGTTGCCACACCTGAGGTGCAGTATATTATTTTTTAGAATGATGAGATATATTTTTATATAGTGGTTGATATTGTTTTCCGGAAAATGCAATCGCGAAAAAGAACCTCGTGGGGGGGGGGGGGGGGGTTTTTTTTTACTTAAAAATGACTGCAAAATAGTGTTATTCGATCGGAAATTTCTCCTACATCGCAGAAATGATGGTTATTTTTACGACAGTTGGGAAGTAATGAGTGAAAATCCCAAAAATCTGTGAAAAATCACGATTTTTCGATTTTTCATCGATCATTTTTGGTGCGGGCGAAAAACTAGCCACGAATTCGGAATCAGCGGGCAATTTCTGATCGACATAGATTCTAAAAATGTTTAAAAAATAGGAATTTAAAAAAGTCGATTTTTTTAGCCCAAATGGAAAATTGTGAAAAAAGTTAAAAATAATAATATGAAAAACCAAAAATTCCGCGCGTACTGCGTGTCTCGGACTCGTAGTTACAGTCTTCGTACCCTTGGCAAAAGATTTTTTTTTGCGTCTTTGGCCTAGGCGCGGAGACGCGAGCTCGCCTATTCCGCCGATACGTATCGACTCGCTTTTGTGACGGAACACCGCAGAGTGGCAGACTCTGCGAATTCCTTCGCGTGAGACGTGCGATCGACGAACGTCTGCCTCGTGGACGGGGTGGTCTCGAGACCGCCGACCACATGTCATCGAGTCCTCGGTTGCAAAACTTATCGGTTTCGCCGACAGAGAGAAGAACGAGAGAGCGAGAGACGCGAAGAGAGAAAGACGAACTCGAAGAAACGCGACGCAAAGTCTGTAGGTAGCCGCACGAATAACACCGAGAACGAAAGTGACAATTTGTCATTGTCGATGCAGACACGCGCTCGTGAAAGACGAAGAAAGTGAAAGCGAGAGTGAAAGAGATGGAAAAAGTGAGAGAATCGGTCAAGCGACGTTTATGCATCTTTAACGATCTTTCATGCTGAGAGACATAGTAAAAGACGAGACTATCGAGGTTTCGTTTTTTATCTCTTCTCCTTATCTCTCGTCCCTCTTTTCTCTTCTCCATCACTCGTTTCTCCCACGTTTTCTCTCTCTCTCCCTCGCTCTCTCCGTCTCTCCGTTCGCCCTATTCTCCCTGGACAAAATAGAACCCGTGAGACTAGCGCAACGCGAAATAACCGTGGTAGTAAGATCGGAAACTTTTTGCGGTTTACAGCGAAGACCGTCCGACACGGGGTGGGCGAGACCGTGAGGGATAGTATAAAATAAACGCGTGTGGCGTGTGAAATTTTATGACTCGTCTTCGTTTTTTTTAATTTTCCTTTCGTTCTACGTACACTCGAGAACCGATAGCGCCGCGCTTAAATAGCTCCGCGGTCGTTGGTTGTTGCCGTCGTTGTTATCTACTCGAGACACACGGTTATGAGAAACGGTCGATTCTACAGTGAATAATAGGCCGACGTTACCGCGCAAAGATGCGCGCGGTTACGCGGCTCGTAATGGTTAATAATGATACCAAGAGCCTTGATATATATATATATATATATATATATATATATATATATATATACATATAATACGTTATCCGAAGACCCGGCTCGATAATACAAAATAATGCGAGGATGAGCATTACCGTAACGCCAATATTCTCATACGCGTTGCCCCTCGTACTTTACCCCTCTCAGCCCTCTTTCCAACCGTTTTACACTGTTACGGGAAATTACTGACCGAGTTGAGCCGAGCACTTGAACTTCAAGGCGAGAATTCACTTTTGTTTCGCTTATATATATGCTCTTGCGTTGCGTGTTAATCGTCCGTGGAAGCGACTACTGTGCACTCAACTTGTATATATACATTGATGAAGCGTATATGGGGCGCTCCATGCTAAACCGACCCCGCCGCGAGACATTTCTTTACATATATTACCTCATACTCTATTACGTATTAATCCAAAATTCACGATTTACTGAAATTTTTACGATTTTTCTTCCGATCATTGTAATAAAAATTGTTGTAATAACAACGCGAGCCAAGATCGAATTTTTTAAAATTTGTCTACAGAATTATTTATTGTAGATAAAAAAGTCATTAGACATTGAAACAAATTATTCGTTATAATTATTGTTTCGTTCTTTTTTTACGAATAAATAAAACGACCAGCGAGCTTCATGTCTGTTTATTGTAATTTCGCGAACATGCGCATGCGCCTCCACATCCCTATGGAGCCGAGATTAGCGTCTAACCTATTTTTTTATTGCTCTCTAATGCATTTGAAAGGAAAAATAAAGATATACGAGGGTCATGGCCTAGTCGATTTTGCCTCGCATACCCCATATACCTACGTTTATATATATATATATATATATATATATATATATATATATAGGTATATATAGATCGTACTCAAGAATATAACGAAGGAGAGTCCAGAGTGCTTAAGGTCATCGCTACGGCGCATCGTCCTCATTAACTGCCCCGTGAGATCGAGAACTGTGCTGGAAGCGCGAGTCGAGTTAATCTTGTACTTTTATCGTTCTCCTCGAAGTATCTCGAGCTGTGGTGCGCGTGCGCGTCAAAGATCATCGTTTCGAATATCGGGGTGGGCAATTCTTCTTTTTAACTGCGTTTCTCCTCGTGTTTCTCGCGTTACTTCTTCGTAACGCTCCTCTACGGGTATTATAGTGGCGGCGCGCGTATGCCAACGCTAATATTCTCTGGCAATATACGTTATAACGGACGCGCGCGTTCGTCGGCTCGAGTTCTCGCTATTCCCCAATTACCCCTCGATCCTCGCAACAATTTCAACGCTTATGTGAACCAACTGGAAAACGATAATGGATTGTATTTTCAGTTTCTTATTGTTATTATTATTATTTCATCCTTCTTCCTCCGAAACGATACCTTTTGTGCCATTCGATCTGTCAGTGAACAAAACCTTTTACTTCGAATACAAGAGTTTCCTTGAATTCTCGTTGTTCCGATATAACGAAGCCTCGGCAACGATCTGGGAAAGTAATACGAAAAAATATCGTCGTTAAATTTTACAAATTGGTTCGAAGATACAATTTTCCATGACGCGAGCTTTAGCAAGAAGGTATTCTTCCCTCGAGTCGATTCAGATTTTTTGAACAACTTAAGAAAAAAACAACCAAGTACAATTGTCCCGTTACGAAAAAATTTGTTTTCTTTCTATTTTTATATAAATCTGAGGTAATTAGAAATTTATCACTTGCCAGAGATCTTTCACGATCGTTTCCTGTTCTCCATTTCCACCCTTACGATCGCGTACGATTTTTGTATCATCGCGATCTCGAGTAATGGGCGAACGAGAGAGCCTGTGATTACGTCTCGCACGCCTAACTCGTGAATCTTCGAGCAACATACGCTCATCCTTCTTCACCCTCCCGCCGTTACGTCGTGCCCGTCTCTTCCTTTATTTTTTTACATGTTTATAATTCATCGAACCTCGACGCACTCCGGCCAAATTCTCGGTTGTCGAACAGACGCCGTACGAAAAAACAATGCGCAAACTCGCTTGTGGAATGGCGATGGGGATCGGATGGCCGGCTAAAAGGATCCAAGAGGATCTGGCTGCTGGTGGACCATATGGCGATGCGCATACTCTATATATATCTATACATATATACATGTGAAAATAATATGTATATATATATATATACGTATGCACGTATGCAACATACGCGAAGCGGCTACGAATCAAATACCCGAAGCCACATATACATATAAGTATGACTTATACAATGTAACCAATTGAATAAGTATACCTATATACAAGTTAACATATTGCAACTTCGATGCGCACACAGTGTACCGAAAGTGTATTCGATCGATCGGATCTCAAAACCACGATACACGATACCAGCCACGAATTTAAGGACCCTTTGACAAAAAAATGTTTCCCTCGCGGTTCTTTCGATCGGTCCATGTTACACACGAGTACGACGGAGTGAGATAGAGGGGTGGGGGGGGGGTCAGAGGGAGAGCGAGAGGGAAAGATAAAGAGGGAGAGAGAGAGAGAGAGAGAGGAAGAGCGAGTAGGAGAAAGAGAGGGATGGTAAAAAAAAGCTTCGAGAGAATTCCGCAGGACGTCCAGATAAGGATGCGAGTGAACAAGACGAGAGAAGGATATTATTTATCGCGTCCTCGAAATTCTCAAAGTCTTGTTAAGAAAAGGAATGATCGAAACTCGATATATAATAACCGCTTGTACACTCGTCGTCGTATCTAATAAATCCCCCATACTCTCTTACCGTTTATCGAGAATTGTTCGTCGGGAGAATAAGAATATATACGTCGTGAAATATTTTATCGCTACCACTTACGTACGATATTACGGAGATATACATACGTATCCGCGTGTATGTAAACTTGTAAATGTTTCAGGCGCAATAATTTTCGCTCGGCAATCTTTTGTTCCGCGCACGTCGACGAAAGAGCGAGAACGCTCGTAAAATTTATCGTATACACGCGTGACAAAAATTTCACATACGGCAAATATATATATATATATATATATATAGATATAGACGATTTTATAGACGAAAAATAAAAATTCTTCGTCTATAAAACTTAAATTATTAAAAACAAAAACAGATATAAAATGTATTATATATATATATATATATATAAATAATAGATATAAAATGTATTATATATATATATATATATATATAATACATT